>AP028452.1:0-84908 GCA_036509395.1 Antheraea yamamai
CTAATATAATCTATGTATAGTTTTATCTGTATCTCTATGCAAATGCTCTATGTTGTCTGTGATTCCTCCTTTCCCTTTTAATTACAAGATGGCCCGAATGAAGAAGTGTTTTATTTATGCGTAAACTAATTCAACTTCAATAGAGACTGCAGCGCCGCGAGGTATGTGCCAAGTTTCCTTCCTACCCTTGTCTCCCTCTTCGTAGCTGATCGCAATAGTTGAATATCAAATATAGCACCCCCGCAAATACAGTCCACTTAAATTTAGCATAGAAACCCCCGCACCCCTTCGGTGACGTCGACCATCGTGACGGCGTCACCAGTTTCCTTTAAAACTATTTTGATTACTTTTAACGAATATCAATTTTGAGGTAACTTGATGACATCTCATGTAATAATATGAAAGTGGGCTGACATTATTTGTTTCTGTTACAATTTTAAAAGTGTTATTATGATTTTTGAAGCCTAGTAGTTGCGGGTTCTCGTGTGTAAAATTTTAATAAAATGGGTATAAATATATAAATAAATATTTTACTTTTAGTATTTTTTAGGATACCCAAATATATTATTCTAATTTGATATATTACAGACAATTTTTTGATTTTTTTTTAGTATCACGTAAGTGATCAGTTCCTTTGATAATAGACGTTTATTATAAATAAAAAAAAGTGTGTGTGTACTTATGTACACGTGTTAGAAGTTATAAGTCTTCGGCGTAACAAGATAAAAATCTTTTCAAAAATTTTGTCTTCCGCCTTATCTACGTTTGTAGAAAAAACGACACTAACAATAGAAAAAGTTCACTATAGCTAACTTCAGGGTTTTCGTGATGGTGTGCGCGCGCATCGTAAAAATTTACTCTCATCATTTTTCCCTAACGCGCCAAAAGATGTATAACTTCAAAAAATAATAGATATCTTTGGGGCGTGTTCAATGTAATATGTGTGGTAAAATCAAACACTGACTTTGCAACTGAGACTTTTAATATTGGGCTTGCCTGCCGAGGAAAAATATATACATATGTCCGTGTGACATCGAAATGTCATTCGTTTTCCAAAAAGGGCCAGAGTCATTATAAATGGCCAGCATGCTACAATATTTAATAACAGTAAAAGGACACATAAAGGCATCAGTTTAACGGGTTACCGGTTTATTGCATTATGTTAGTGATATCAAACTACTGTCACAGTAAACCGAGTCACTGTAACGGCATTCCGTGATGTGTGATCAGCGTTCAGGCACGTAGTATCGCTCTACCAAACCGTCACATCGAGTTTTATTTCCAGTTCATCTGCTCGTAAGCGCAAGGCCAGTGAGTATTGTCACTTTTATATTACTTTTTCACACTAGCTGATACTCGCGCCACGTCGCGTCGCGTCACGTTTTGCCTTTTCAGAGATATCGTTAGCGTTAATATTATATACGTTGCCATGGTAACGTGGTAAGTTTCTATTGCAAACATTTTCAAAGTTTAATTTGTTTTCCTATTCAAAATTTGTTATCTATTACGGATTATAAAAATAAAGTTTGTGTATGTACAATTAAAATAACAACTTTTTGATGAATGTATATGGCTACAAATGACCAAAAAAATTTTTTTTTATATTTTGTCTATATTTTTATATTATTATATTTTGTCTGTTTGTTTGTTTGTTCCGGGTAATCTCCAAAACGGCTGGACCTATTTTAACGGGAATTTTACTGGCAGATAGCCGAAATTGTAGCGGTTGACATATTGTACTTTATTTGTCCGCGGCTTCGTCCGCATTGCTATTTCCAACGACAACGACGAATTTCCGACTTTCACGCGACTTTTACGGGTAGCGAGCTCGGAAGACGTTGTCCCGCCCCGATAATAAAAAGAAAACCTTGAAAAATTATACTTAAACCTTCCCCATGAATCATTCTATCTACTGGTGAAAACGGCATAAAAATCCGATCTGTAGTATTTGACTTTATCGCGAACAGACAAACAGACAGACCAGAGGACTTTGTTTTAGACTATGAAGTGATGAACTGTTACCTGTGTATTCGTTCGTGTGAATTTAATAAATATAGTTTGTTTACTGTAAACAAGCGCGTGAGACGTGCGCTGTACTGGACTCCAAGAATAAATGTATGTAATTTGAACTATATTATCATTTTGGTCAATTTGGCGGCCATTTTGTTTTATTTACCGCGTTTGCATCTTCATAACTCAGTGATTATAGCAACGTATAAGAATAATACAATTATATCGACAATATGGGCATGTTTTGTCTATATAATAAACAATTTAACACATATTCTTCGATAATGTATAGTTTAAAATTTTCATTACTTTCTTATATAGTGTTAATGAACACTGAGGGTGGTACATAGTAGGTTAAAGTTCCAGGTATGTCGCTGATGATAAATCCCATCCCATTCGATATACTATTCGTATTCACATATCTAATGTACACGTTACATGTTACAGTAGATGGCGTAATGTAAGATTGTAAGTGTATACATTACAGAAATGCTTTTTCAAAAACATTTGTAACTATGGCACCATAGTTATTTAATACATTTAAAAAAACGCGTGCGGAGCCGCGGGGGACAGCTAGTATTATATAAAGGTATCCTCATATTTTTTTAGACGAGGACCCAGTATTTAAAAGTGGAATTTAAAAAAAATAATCGATAGTTTTTGCGTTTTGCGTGTAGTTTTTGCGTGAAGCGCACACACAGACAGACAGACAGACCTTTATCATATTATTTATATATACTAGCTGTGCCCGCGACTACGTGCGCATCAAATTTGATGTAAAAACAGTAATAGATTGATTTATAAGTAAATAGGTGCATTAAAATTAGACATCTACGATTTAACAGTCGTTCATCCTTTGTGAGCGATTCTGTGGTCCGAGACGCAGCGTGGTGCTACGATTGTATGTTAGTCGTCGTTCTCACTCTGAGTCTCGAGACACGGCGCGCTACTCAACACATTACTTACTTGTATATGTTACTGTTGTATGTGAACCATTATCAAACTAAATATCGTATAAATCTATCGACTAGCTTTACCCTGACGCGTGTACAAACGACAGACAGACAAAATTTCTAAAAAAAACACAGAAACGAATTTTTCACATTGATTCTGATATCTTCAGAGGGTTTTTTAGTTAATACACAGACTTCGTCTCGTTACCCTTTTAGTATAAGTATAGATTATGATAAATATGAACTACTGCAGCCAATCACAAATACTTTATATCAGTGCGTGAAACCTATACGTTGTTGTTGGTTTGTACGTCTCTGTTGGCGACGCACACGATAAGTAGTACATAGATTTATACGTAGGTTTATTGATATTTTATAGAGAGCATAGATATAGATTTATCGACATTTAATAGAGATTTGTTAGATTTAATTCATACGAGTATAATAGAATAGATATATTAATTTGGATATAGAATTGTAGGTATGTTATGTGTGTATTGAGTTATTCAATATGGAATTATAGATGTGATATTTATAGTAATAGTGATTGAATTATGGATATGTAAGAATGCATGCATAGAATTATTGAATTACGGATTGTATAGAATTATGTGTGTTAGTATAGGGTGACTTATAGATTACATTCGCATTAAGTAGGGAATTACCTGATAGATAAGATTAAGTTATGCCGTATGGAATATATAGCGTGTGTGCATGGAAACATTCGTAGAGAGAATATGATAGATTTACACACGTTATATACTATTGAAGTATACGTTACATAGCAAGAATTATACGATCATATAGAACGTCAAATATGGAAGATTGTATAATTTAATATAGACAAACGTAATGGTTATAGAGGTACATGAAATATTACAACGGTTCCTCATAACGGACGTCTTCGATCTCAGGGTTTTTAGTAATTTTATGAACAATGACTCCAGCCATATACCGGCTTACCTTTGTAAAATTCCCAGAGACTAGGCGGTGGATTTTGCCTTTGAATAAAGCAAAATAATATATTTTCCGTTAAATGGTTATTGCACAAGCAATATACTTGAATAGGGTCCGCCGAATAATATTCGTTATGACGTTACGGTACCCGAACGAGCCCAATAAAATAATATATTTTATTTTATGGTAATTGTACAAACAATAGTTGAAAGTTGCAAGTCGAACGGGACTTTATGGCTTTACAGTAATTTCTCACGCAACGGCGTTGTAAACAGAAATTTCTAATTTTATTATGTATCGTTTTAAAATAAAATATGAATGGAATTAATATTATGACAAGGAATATATATATATATATATATATAACTGGCGAACATAACGTAACGATATGTAACATTGAATATCGAGTGAATGTGAATGTGAATATATATAGAGATTAATTATGTCACCCTATACAGATCGATGTAAATTTTAACACACTGAAAATAGATTTACATATGAATATAAGTTAAGGTTTATGTAATAAGATTATTATAGAGTTATATAGAATAGAATATAGAGTTTAGTGCGAAACGGCGCTTAATATAGAGATAACTTTATTCATATGTAAGATAGATATAAGATGTAAATTTTAGAATATAGATTGCATGCAAATAGATAATAAGAAATTGATATTATAGACATTTTATATGTAAAAATATGATAAATAAATAGGAACGCGATATCCGAGCCAACGCATAGAGCCACGACGTCTAACGGGATACCGTTAGTTGCCGGCCCGATTTTGCTTATAAGCACGGTCGGTGCGGTACTAGATCGTAGTTTGATTGCACAAGTCATCGCAATAACATCGAGATAGTTTGATTGCACAAGTCATCGCAATAACATCGAGATAGTTCGATTGCACATCTTATTGAGATAACATCGGGTAGTTTGATTGCACAAGTCATCGCAATAACATCGAGATAGTTTGCTTGTACATCTTATTGAGATAATATCGAGTAGTTTGATTGCACAAGTCATCGCAATAACATCGAGATAGTTTGCTTGTACATCTTATTGAGATAATATCGAGTAGTTTGATTGCACAAGTCATCGCAATAACATCGAGATAGTTTGCTTGTACATCTTATTGAGATAATATCGGGTAGTTTGATTGCACAAGTCATCGCAATAACATCGAGTAGTTTGTTTGTACATCTCATCGAGATAACATTGAACTGTAACATCGAGAAGTCATCATCGTCAGTAGTAGTGCTCTGTTGGCTCGGGGACGTGGTCATTATACGAGAACCACGATGTTTTTTTGTGACCACCCCGACCTCCGCTTCAAAATCTACCACCTTCATCGGCTGGCTCGTGCATCACATTGCACATCATCGAGGCCCCTTCAAGACATCACCGGCATCCGACTGTCGTCACCGAGGCGGGCTACCGGCGCTCTCGCTACCACCTTCGAGAGTACTACGCCCGCCCACCGCCGGGGAACGTCGCCTCGCTTCACGTCTCTCCTCATTTCCACCTCACCCCGCCTAACCGCGGGCCGGTGACGTACGAGGGCGAGAGGTGTCGCCATATTGACAGGCGGCGGCCCCAACAGTCTCTATGCAAACATAATAGTCATTTCTACAATTATTTTATGTCAACAATTACATTTGATTGTGTAGATACCAGGGCGAAAGAACTGAAAGCAACGTATATGTATACCATATTGCTGATGCTCCTACAACAGTAGTAATGATTTAGTGTAAATAGGTCCAGTGAAAGCAGCGGGAAGTGAGCCTGGACAACTAAATACTGAGGTGGCAAGTGCAGCTGATGGGGTATCTGATACTATAGGAGGTGCGGTTGATGATGGTGAGCTTCCAGAACTAAACAATGAAGAGGGAGGTCCAGTTGATACAATATTTAATACGGGAACAGCATTAGATAATGTGGCAATACTTGCGCCAATGCGAATAGGTTCGTAGGTGTGCGGTGGCAGGTGTGATGCTATAGGTGAAGGGTTGGATAATGCTAAGGAATGCTGCAGTATTTATTAGTGATCTAAACTACAAGACAAGTATATAAAGAATATCTATATTACAATATCTATTTCCAATAAGTTTATCTAATGCATGAAGTGAGAACAGGATTCAATTATAGTGAAAATATATAAACGATCCTGGTTTAGTTCAATGTCATGAAAAAGATATCACAACAAACAGTTTGTCGCAAATACTATTTTTACACAAAGTTTATTCGACAAACTCCGGTAAAACCAATTTGGTTTATTTCCACTGTAAACTCCTTTTTATATTGCTATTACTGAATTATAAACTATCGATAATCCAAATATATTCGTATGCTTTTCATAATAATGTAAATTGTAATTGACAGTTTCATTTTATCTTAAACTAGCTGTGCCCGCGACTCCGTCCCCGTGGAACCTAATGTAAAGAACAGTGACTAATAAAATCATCTGAATGTATTAAGTCCATTTACTTATCTACTTTTCTCTCGTACTTAAGTCGCGTGGTCATTAAAATTATAATCACTTTTGATAGACTGAACCGATTTTAATGAAACCGAGACTAAATGTTACTTGAGGATATGCTTTGGTTTTGTCGTGAACGCATTACTTCAGCAGTGGTGCGTGTTCAAACAAACTGACAGATAGACATTTCCAAAAATGATTGAAATGTATTTTATTACTTATTCCAATATACCTGCAACATTTTTTTCACAAAAATCAAAAAAGTGCAGACACGTTTGTTTACATTTTTATTATATGTATAGATTAGGAAATTAATTGATTATTAATTAATAACATTTTGTCATGTAATAAAGTAAAGTCAAAAATATAAAACCTAAATCCCATAAATATTACATTCTATACGAACTTTCTATACGTACAAGACGACAAAAACCAATAAGTGAATAATTTTACAGAGCATTTTTGTAATTTATCATTCACTTGCGGGCCCGGCGGACGTTATACCGCCTTGATAATAAAAAAACCGTGATAAATTATATACCTAAACCTTCCTCATGAATCACTTTATCTACTGGTGATAACCGCGTGAGAATCCGTTCAGTAATTTTAGAGTATATCGCGAACAGACAGACTTTTTCGATTTCTAAATGAATTTTGAATATAATTCATATATTTTAACGATGTCGCAAGAATATATACTTGTCGTGTACAACATTTCATTATATATGTTAAGAACGGATATATTTTTTATTATTACTGTAATTTTGTATGATATCCAAAAATATTGTTGATTATTCTATAGTTTATGAATTCGGGAATTACTCACATAGAATCACATAAAAATAATCTACTAGATTGTGATTTTAACCAAGAAATATAGAAAAAGATAGTTTCAATGTAATTGGTGTGTCAAATGATTACACCGCCACACAAAAAAAGTGTGTGTTGTACATTTGACGGCACCTACCTACCGACATGTATGTCAACAGGCTGAATCCGAATCTGGAGTCAGCTTCGAACGTACACCATCAAAATCTCGAGTAAGTTATGAAAAAAAATTGTGGAACTAGACGAAGCCTGCCTTTCATGTATTTCGATCCGCTGAATCCGAATCTGAAAATTAGTTTGACCATAAGCAGTTTTATAATTAATTCAATAGAAAAAATATTGTGAAAATTGCAAAAAAATGCGACTACGTCAAAGAAAAAATTTTTTTATTGATTTTAAAATTTGTAATTTTTTCAAATTTAAAACTCTTTAAAATATTTCATTCATCATATGTACAAGAAATGCATTCATTGGTGTTAATAAAAAAAAATTATAACCGCAATTTTTTGCAATTCTTTTCAGGTTTTTTTATGATTTACTTAGATTTTAAAGGTTTAATGATCAAAGTACACTTCAGATTCAGAACAATTTTTTTTAAGTAAAACTTCCTTAGGCGCTACTAGTAGGTAACTGGACGACAATGCAACGGAAGTATCCGGTTTTTAAATATTTTTGATTTTGTCAATATTTATTATTAAGTGGAATTAAGTGGATTGTTGTGCCTGACCACGGAAGCCGTCACGCTCGTGGTCGGGCGCATCAGAAGAGTGGGCCTTGAGGTGGCTCCCGAGAAGACCGAGGCCCTGATGTTCCATGGGCCTCGGCGAGGGCCACCTCCAGGGACCCACATGTATGTGGAGGGCGTCCGGGTCAGGGTGGGGACCCAGATGAAGTATCTGGGCCTCACCCTGGACGGACGCTGGCGGCTCGAACCCCACTTTAGGGGGCTCGGACCGCGCATAGTTGGGGCGGCAGCGGCGCTCGGACGACTCCTCCCCAATACGGGGGGGCGGGGCGCCGCCTGCCGCCGCCTTTACATGGGGGTGGTGCGGTCCATGGCCGCCTACGAGGCACCGTTATGGGTGGACGCCCTCAGCGCCACCAATATTCGCGCGCTGCATGCCGCGCAGCGTACTGTGGCGTTGAGGGTGATACGAGGCTATCGGACGGTGTCCTCGGCGGCGGCCATGGTGCTGGCCGGTTCCCTTCCCTGGGAGCTAGAGGCGGAGGTGCTTGCCGCCGTATATGACTATACGGCGGTTAAGAAACTGATGGGGGAGCCTCTGGCTGCTGGGGAAATACAGGAGAAGAGAAAGAGAGAGAGGGAAGATAGGATGGAGAGGTGGAGGCAGGACCTGGCGGACGCGCGTTACGGTCGATACACGGTCGACGCCGTCCGTCCGGTCCTGCCGGATTGGTGTAAACGGAAGTGGGGCTCCCTGACGTTCCGTCTGGTGCAGGTGCTGACCGGGCACGGGTGCTTCGGTTGGTACCTGCACCGGATAGCGCGCAGGGAGCCGACCGCCGTATGTCATGAATGCGGCGTTGAACCGGACACCGCGCAGCACACACTTTCGGAGCGTGGTTGTGGCCATGCTCGGCAGCGAGGATGCGTGGAACGCAATGGCCTCCTTCTGCGAGACGACTTCCTCGCGGCGGAGAGGGTCCGGGAGGAGGACCCTCAAAGTGACCCTCTCCGCCAACGGAGGACAGGCAGGAGCAGGCGTCAGTTTGACCGCCGTCTCCTCCCACCGTAACCGGACCTAGGGAAGATTGGGTCGGAGGGGCCATCTTCCCATTGCACAGGTCCGGTGGACGGAGGAGACGACCGTTGTGTACACGGTTGTCTCCTCAAAAGACGGGGCCCGGCGGCGGCGTTTTTCGTTGCTGGGCCAACCGCTGGGGCGGCACGATGAAATCTATAGAGATCTCGTGTCGCCCCAACTATAGCGGCAGACGTACACCGTGGGGTTTTAGTCCGTGCGAGTCGGACATAACGCACTCTCTCCCCCGAGAGGGTGGGTATCCATAAGGGATTGCCCCACGTAAAAAAAAAAAGGAAGAGATGAAAGTAACGTTTGAGACATTGGGTCGGCTTGGTTCAGCCACTACTTAATATCCATGGAAGATATTCAAGTCAAATCAATAATATTCTATTCAATTTAGGCCCTGAGCAAGTGTGATAATATCGTGGTGAAACCACTGCATGGCGGTAGGGCTTTTTCTTAGTCTATCTGGCTAGCTATCAGAAGCTGCACTCGAGAGCAGTTCCCTCTGGGTTTAGCATGATTACCACCTTAGACCACATCGTCATTTAAGTTCAGATGATATTATGGTCAAACCCTGAAACCTATAAAGTACATTGACATATCAAATACCAAGACGCACAGTCTCGAATAAAAGTAGCGCTCAAAACGGTCCCGCAAAAACTCTCCGATATACATACGTGGTTATAGTTATGCGATAACGTGCTTGACGATTCCAAGCTTCTACAAAAAGACTTAGAACGCTTTGAATAATACTGCTTTGCTAATAAACTAGACCTGAATGTTGAGAAATGTCATTTCATAACTTACACTCGTAAACTCAATCTCTTAGAAACGACATATAAATTGAAAAATCAGCTACTGCAGCAGGTAGATGAAATTCGGGATCTTGGTATCTTGCATGATTCTAAGTTGACTTACGAGAGACACATAGATCATATTGCTAAAAAGGCTAATAAAACTATGGGTTTTGTGCTTCGTTCAAGTTCACAATTTAATAATGTTAAAGTAATAAAGATCCTCTATTGTTCCTTGGTGCGTAGTATTCTCGAGTATTGCTCACAAGTATGGAATCCGCGTTACAACATGTATATTGATAGGATCGAGTCTATACAGCGAAGATTCATGAAATTTCTACAATATAAATCAGGAACCAACGATTGCAACTATGAGGCAAGATGTCGTAGATACCATATTCTACCTTTGCAGGAAAGAAGAAAAATTTCCGACGTGGTTTTCCTATTTAAAATTGCTCAAAACAATGTGGACTCCCCACACTTACTTTCCAAAATTAATTTGAGGATACCTAATAGAACATTGAGACAACCTATATATTTGGACACCCCACAGTGTGCATCTAATTACAGACAGAATTCTTTCTTTATTCGTGCTGCAAAAATATTAAATAATATGGTGATCTTGCCGCAGTATGATCTGTTCACATCTACAACACAACACATTAAAAATACTATGGCGAATACATGGTTTAATGGTTCTCAAACTTATTCTTTAGTTAGTTCTCTTCATTAGTGGGTTGATAGTTGATAGTGGGTTGATTTGCCCTAGTTTTTGTTCTTAGAATCTAAATAATGATATTAATTTAAGTTTGTGTCACTTACTGATTTGTTTTTTCAAACGAACTTGCTATTTTCTAGAATCTCATATGCGAAAACATATAACTGGTGTATAGAGTCTATTTAGTTTGAATATCTGTAATAAATCACTGTTTGTTTTCCGAATAAATAAAATAAAATAAACTTGTTATATTGCAAATTCAACCTTACCTTAATGATTAAAAGTTGTTTTTACAAGGACGCACACGATGCGAGACTATTTGTAATGACTGCATAATCAAAAATTATGCACTAATTTTTGTGTGCCGCCTGTGAGACGTTAAGTGTGCATCTTGGGTTTTTGTATATCTTTTAAAAATTAAATATACAAATTCTTTTTATAAGAAAATTTCTAGAAATGCATTAATAAATAAGTAAGTTATATATTTATTTTTAATAATTTAATAATAACAATAATTAATGAAACAGATCTGCGTAGAAAAAACTTATGATTCAGATTGTAATTTTATATTATGTCACATCTTTTATATTTCCATAGATACACAATTATACATAGAGACGGGAATATTGAGATGTGAAGTATTGTAAGGAATAATTAGATGTCGCTAAGGAAAGACTTGACAAAATAGAAGAAAAACCTCAACCAACAGAGGGACACACAGACTCAATAAAACATTCATTAAGCGGCTTAGTATACAATACACTGTCGAATGAAGCGCGAATGCCACTGAGTACGTATACCAAGACTAATGGAACATTCCCCAGTTTCGGGCAGTATCGAGCGAGTACTAGAATCAATCAGCACATGCCCTAAGTGGCGACAAAATAAACATTAAATAAAGATCTGTTAACAAAATTAAAGTTATACGTTTATCATATTGTTAATAACGTTACATTATTATGGTGCTTTTTAACTTTAAAATAAGAAGAAATTACTGGGGTTTGCTTTAATGTTTTTGATGTTGTAATTTATTTCGTATACTAGCTGTACCCGCTACTCCGCACGCGTTTTTTTAAATCTTATTAAAGAATTATAAAATTGTGAGGCTATGTACAATTATAGAAATGCTCTTTAAAGATAATTGTAAGTACGACGCGCACGCCACTAAAAGCAACATGTAACGTGCACATTAGATATATAAATACTAACAGCGTACCAAATGAGGTTTGTCATCAGCAACATATATGGAACCTTAACCCACCATATAACTACGTCAGAGCTCACCTACACTGTATAAGGAACTAATGAAACAATAACTTAAAAATATTATTATAAAGATTTAGACTTACATTACATTTAATATACATTACCATCATTATAATTAAGATTTTGTAACTATACAAAAAATAAACGCTTGTCTGATCCGCAAGAAATTGTATTATGGAACTCTTTACATCATACGTTTATAATCTAAGATCTTATTAGGAAGATCTCTATATCATTAAAGTTATTAATAATTATAATGCCGAATTGTAAATAATAACCTAATAATTATTTATCTTATCTATACTATAATAAAACTGTAGCAAGGTCAAATCTGTACATTAAATATTTTTTGAAAATTTTTATCGGGGTAGACTTCGTTATCGATATAGAAGCCAAAAATAATCTTTTTACAATTTTTGTCTGTCTGTCTGTCTGTCTGTCTGTCTGTCTGTCCCTGTGAACACGCATCACTCTGAAAGTACTGAATCGATTTTGACGAAACTTGGCACAGTGATAACTAATATTACGAGATTACATCTAGGATACTCTTTATCTCATAAAACGCAAGGGATTCTCCAGGATCTGCCTGTTTGTCTGTCCCTTTGAACACGTACCACTCTGAAAGTACTGAACCAATTTTTACGAAATTTGGCACAGTGATAACTAATATTACAAGGTTACATCTAGAATACTTTTTATCTCATAAAACGCAAGGGATTCTCCAGGATAACGGACGAAAGTCAAAAATTTGTAGTTAATGAAATTTTTGACGGATTTTGGCAAATTTTCATTGTGCTATATATAGCAGACAGATTAGCTAAAAAGATAAGCTATATTTCCCTAAGTTACTTTAAAAAAAATACCAAAAAAAAAAATCGCCAGGATTCGAACCGTCGGCTCTGGCGGACCATATAATGTCCAGTACGTTATAACTGAGCTACGGCTATATGACGTTTCTATTCGTAATTATCAACCACATAAAATATGTGTAAACGAAACTGTCACTTATAGGTTGTTACATTTATTTTATTGTATAAAAAATGTTTGCTAAACAAAGGTGACAAGATTTTTTCCTAAAACATAAACCAAGATAATAGTTACATTGCATTGTAGAAGATGAATCTCAACTAGAGTTCTATCAGTACGTGTGTTGTTTCGATATTTGATAAAATTAGTATTCTAAATGTTGTTGAGTCTTGAAGTAGTTGGGTTCAGGTTTGTGAATCTAAGATTAAAATAAATCAGTTAAGGTTTATGCAGTTATTTTTTTTTTCTCGAACTGACCACACTATTGACCTAGCAAGGTCTTAACAGCTTCACCGGACTACTGTTTGCAGTTACTATGTTGTATTTATACTATTATTATAATGAGTGGTAAAGTTTTGTTTTCGAGGAATGCTTGGTACCCACTACTGGTCCGATTTCAAAAATTTTTTCACTGTTAGAAAGGTATATTATCCCAAGTTCAGTATCTCAGTAAAAAAGGTGGTTTGTATGTCAAAAGTAAAATAAATGTGACCAAATTAAAATTGAATGCAGATTTCACGTATACTTTACAAATTCTTATAAAACAAACAACTAAAACAAAATGGAAATTTAATGTAGATAAAGTTCAACTTTTACAGTATGTTACGTGATGAAGTTACAAGGGGTACTGGGAAGACATTTATCGGCAATATATGTAAGTTAGTTTTGATCTTCACTTTGATGACACTACTTTAGGTAATGCTGCGAACAGATTCTAGGCTTATTTTAAAAGATTTCTCACTTACCAACTGGGTATATGTTTGAGTGAGTTCCTGGATAGTTTGGATTCACGATTGAAAGTGCTGGATAACGCTTCAATAGGGTTTTAGGTTTTTTAAGATTATTTGCGTTTAAAAATACAATTGAAACCGGTAATAACCGATTTGGTGCAGACGAAGTTGCACGGGTCAGCTAGTTAAAAATAAAGAATGAGTTGAAATCTTGCTAAATTTCATACAGACAAAGTCGCGGGTAACAGCTAGTCTAAAATATAATATTGGGGTGTAGTGGGGGGCTCTATAGTGTCTTCAAAGTCAGGCAGATGCTGATCGTCTCGTTTAATCGAGGAAGCAACTCTTGACGTCACTTTTAGCCGCTCATAATCTCTCTACTAGTGGCTCCACGCAGTTGTAGTGTACACAGCGGCCACACCCCGGTAACCACGTCGATCCGTGGGCTAAACCTAGTAGAGGGGGCTGTATCTTTCATCTTTCAGCTATATTGGGTGATCCCCCAAAAGTACATAAAGCCTATATCGGTGCGGGAAGCGGGCACTGCCGATAGGCAATTGTCTCCGACGACCGCGGCGATACAGCAAGGTGATGTGATGCGCCTTAAAGGGTGCCATCCAGGATCTTTAATGGTTGGCAGCCAAGCCACTGCATCTCTTCTATCACCGATTGTACCGGGTACCTGGTCCATCGGATCATGGTAGAATGGGACGAGAGAGTGGGTTTGCACCAGCGCAACCGTTTACTCACTTAAAACATTTCACGCGCAGATGAACCTTAGCAAGACTTTTGATTACGAGCTAAAGACCTGTGGCGATGGGGCAATGGTAGTGGGAATTCGGATCACGGTGTATCCGGTTCTTAGCTATTTCCCTGCACACAGGCGGTCAGATGAGAGTGGTCGCTCCTGGATTCGACTGTGGCAGGAAGACAGGTTCGGCAGCACATCTGGCGACTAAGCAGCCCTATTTAGGATCGCTCTGCTTACCCCTGCACAGGGGAGGGGCCTAGAAAAGGTGGCCCAAACATAGTCTGCCACAACCCCTCACCCGGATGGCAAACCGCAGTCATCGGGCACCGACATAATTGCAGTCGAAAAACTTATAACAAAATTCAGATCTCTAGCTCACATTCTTTTAATATCGCGACTTGGAACATCCGAACTCTTTTGGACAATCAGATAAATCTGTGTCCTGAACGAAAAACCGCTCTCATTGCAAGGGAATTACATAAATATAAAATTGATATTGCTGCTCTAAGTGAGACCCATCTATCAGATAGCTGTGAACTTTGTGAAAACCGCGGTGGGTACACTTATTACTGGATAGGCAGACCTTCACATGAGCGAGCGAGGAGCGGAGTAAGTTTTGCTATTAGAAATAATATCATAAAAACACTCGTAGAGATGCCTAAAGGTATAAATGATAGACTCATGACGCTTCGACTGCACCTCAACACCAACAAATACCTTCATCTAATAAGCGTTTACGCTCCTACAA
Source organism: Antheraea yamamai (assembly GCA_036509395.1). NCBI lineage: Eukaryota > Metazoa > Arthropoda > Insecta > Lepidoptera > Saturniidae > Antheraea > Antheraea yamamai. The sequence goes on from AP028452.1 coordinate 15,028, forward strand.
TGACATACACTGATGATGACAAACTGCAGTTTTACGATGATCTTAGAAACATCTTGAAAGGTATACCTCCCAACGACAAAATCATCCTACTAGGTGATTTTAACGCACGAGTTGGTGCTGATTATCATGTCTGGAAACAGGTCATAGGACGCCATGGTGTCGGTAAATGTAATACGAATGGGGAACTGCTTTTAACGTTATGTGCAGAATTCAACCTATGTATTACAAATACCTTTTTCCGAATGGCAGATAAATATAAAACATCTTGGATGCATCCACGTTCTAAGCACTGGCATCTAATAGATTACGTAATTGTGCGTAGAGTTGATCTAAAAGATGTGCTTATTACACGAGCTATGCGAGGAGCCGAAGGTTGGACTGATCACAGGTTAATTAGGTCAAAAATCCGTTTCAGCTATAAACCACCTTGTCGAGCTAGTCATAAAATTCCAACCCGATTAGCCTATGCGAAACTTGTAAATACACCAAACATGCAGGAGAATTTTAACACGAAATTCAGTACCATATCGTTGAATACAACAGGCTCGATTGATGAACATTGGTGGTCCTTAGCGCAATCACTTCAAAATGTAGCTCAGCAAGTAGTAGGAAAACCAGAGAAGAAAAACCAAGATTGGTTTGACGATTCCGATGTTGACATCATGGCACTCCTGCAAGAATCTAGGCAGTTAATGAAGTTCTCCAGAACAGATGACCGCCGAAAAATGATTCAACGTCAACTCCAGTGTAAGATTCGGGCTCTTAAAGACCGTTGGTGGATGATGAAAGCATTAGAGTTGGAACATCTCGCTGAAATTAAACAAACAGGTCTTTTTTTCAGTCGCTTAAGACCATCTTTGGCCCACGCTTCAAAAAAACTTCACCTATCTACTCACGCGATAAATTGAAACGATTGATTGATCGCAGTGCTGTGCTAAATCGCTGGGCTGAACATTTCAGTGACGTACTAAACCCAACGGGTCATGACGCGGATCTCACATACATTTCGGCTCTTCCAACGCTGCCTTTATCCCCTGAGTTTGATAATCCTCCATCCTTTGAAGAGTTTTTAGCTGCGATAAATCGTTTAAAGAATGGAAAATCTGCAGGTTCAGATAGTCTACCAGCGGAACTATATAAATATGGAGGATCGAATGTTCAAAATAGACTATTTGAACTAATAATACGAATTTGGGATACCGGTGAAATACCTCAAGCCTGGAAGGACGCCACTATCTGCAAGCTATATAAGGGAAAGGGTGATGCATCTGATTGTGGGTCATACAGAGGCATCTCTTTGCTTAGTGCAGCTGGCAAGGTTTTGGCTCATATTATTAACCGGAGACTAGGAAAGTTGACTGAATCTGTATTGCCTGAAAGCCAGTGTGGGTTCCGTCGGGGTAGAGGGACCGTCGATGCTATCTTCATAGTAAAACAATTACAGGAAAAGAGTCTGGAACAACATCAACCACTCAATATGTGCTTTGTCGATTTGGAAAAAGCTTTCGACCGGGTACCGAGATCTGCCCTCTGGATTGTGCTTACTAAAGCTGGTTGTCCTGAGAAATTCGTTAATTTAGTGCGTCAATTTCATGATGGTATGATGGCCAGAGTGCAGCATGAAAACGACTTCACTGATCAATTTTCGGTAACCAGTGGTGTCAAACAAGGTTGTGTGATGGCGCCATCTCTCTTTGCCCTTTACTTTGCCTTTGTACTGAAGAACGCTTATACTGACGGCACTGGGCACATAATCCTTAGTATGCGAACAGATAAAGGCGTTTTTGACGTAGGTCGATTTAGAGCGAAAAGATCGGTACACGAGCTCTCTATCACGGACGTTCTTTATGCTGATGACATTTGTTTGATGGCCAGTGATGTTGACAACTTGCAGTATTTCTTGAACCGCCTCAGTGAATCATGTCAACGATTCGGCTTGATCATTAGTTTATCTAAAACTCAAGTGCTTAAACAACCTGCACGTGGTATGACACCAGACCTAACATTTTTATCACTGAATGGTAATACATTGGAGGAAGTAAAATCCTTTCGGTATCTCGGTAGTTTTATTCGTAGTGATAACCGCCTAGAAACCGAAATTTCCTCACGCCTTGCCAAGGCTGCGACATCTTTCGGAAAATTACGCAAAAGAGTGTGGGACTCGCACGATTTACGATTACACACTAAGATCGCTGTGTATAAAGCAATAATTTTGCCTATCCTGTTGTATGCCACTGAGACTTGGTGTCTTTATAAGGGTGATATAAAGCGTCTTGACTCTTTCCATATGAGGTGCTTAAGATCAATACTTCGAATAAGATGGCAGGACCGAGTTCCAAATTCAGATGTATTAAGAAAGTCGCAGCTCTGTGGTATTGAATCCTTGCTTATTAAAGGACAACTAAAATGGTGCGGACATCTTGTTCGTATGGATGACTCCAGGCTGCCTAAAGCCGTCTTCTATTCACAGCTCAAAGAAGGAAAACGCACTCCTGGAGGTCAGCTATTGCGTTACAAGGATGTCTTAAAGCGCCATCTAACTGCATGTAATATTCCGTGTGAGGGTTGGGAGGTTCTCGCGAAACAGAGACGTGAATGGCGCAGCTCTGTTCACAAGGCAGTTACAAATTTTGAAGAAAAGCGGTTACAAGAACTAGACGTGAAACGCCTTATAAGTAAAACCCGTTCGAAGCCTTCCTACACCTATACTTACAATACTGACGGTCAATTGCACTGTGCGCCCTGCAACAAGATCTTCATGACAAAGTTTGGTTTCGCGAGTCATATACGTGCTCACAATCGAAGGAAGTAAGGTTCGCCATTGACGGACACGTCAAGGAGGCTCATATATCATAAAATATAATAACCTCAATTACTTTTTATAAGGTCCGCTATCTGCCAGTGAAAGTTCCGTGAAAATCGGTCTAACCGTTTTGGAGAAAGTACTGTGGGCGAAGCCACGGGTAACAGTTAGTATAGACTAAAATTGCCTAAATTACTTTTTGTAAAGTCAGCTATCTGCCAGTGAAAGTCTCGTGAAGATCGGTCTAACCGTTTTGAAGATAGTGCTGCGGACGAAGCCACGATTAACAGCTAGTATAAACTAAAATTGCTTGAATTATTGAATTATTAATTTATTTAATTATTTATTGATAGTATCTCTCGGTAGTCGCCATTGTTTTTGGATTGTACTGTGCTTACCATCAGGCACAGTACAGTCATTTTGCCGAGCTACGATAAAAAAAATAAAAAAAAATTACTTTTTATAAGGTCAGATATCTGTCAATGAAAATTTCGTGGAGACCGGTCTAACCGTTTTGAAGATAGTGCTGCGGACGATGCCACGGTTAACAGCTAGTATAAACTAAAATTGCTTGTATTACTTTTTATAAGGTCAGCTATCTGCCAGAGAAAGTTTCGTGAAGATCGATCGAACCGTTCTGGAGATCATACTGCGGGTGAAGCTACGGTTAATAGCTAGTTTAATTTAGAGTATCCTAAGTAACCCGCTGTAATTTCAGCTATCTGCCGGTGAAATTCCCGTCAAAATCGATCCAGCCGTTTCGGAGATTAGCCGGAACAAACAGACAGACAGACAGACCGACAAAAATTTTAAAAATTGCATTTTTGTTATCAGTAGCGTGTATACTTTCGTACCCAATCAGTAAATTTTTTTTATTTTGATATTACATACAGACACTTCATTTTTATTATATGTATAGATAACATGCTCTTGGGCAAGGCGAGTAACTTTTTTGTCAATGTAATGTTTTTGTTGAGAATAAACAAAAGTTTAATGTTTTGAACATTGATATACAAAAACCCAAGATGCACACTTAACGTCTCACACAAAAATGAGTGCATTATGCAACCATTTAAAATAGTCTCGCGTCGCTTGCGTCCTTGTAAAAACAACTTTTAATAATTCAGGTAAGGTTGAATTTGCAATATAACAAGTTTATCGCATAACTATAACCACGTATGTATATCGGAGAGTTTTTGCGGGACCGTTTTGAGCACTACTTTTATTCGAGACTGTGTGTCTTGAGTTTTTTATTATCAATAGTTTTGAATTATTTTTTTATGATTCCTAATAGGAACGTTAAGTTTTTGCACCTTAATCTTTTTCAGAAACGACATAAACTACTGGTGTATAACACTGAATAACTATCGGTGATGCCGTTTTTGAGTTCAATCTAAATACAAATATCCACTTTTTATATGTAAGTATTACAATTAATGTGATTCATTATTTAAACAATACGTATGCGATTACCGCTACGGGACCACTTATATGTTTTCAAATATAACAGCGTCGACACGCAGGACACATTTACATATTTGAATGACTGAATTAGTGAACGAAAAACTGTCGACGTTCTAGCGTCAGAGTTATAAGTTTAAGGCCGGTTCATAGTATGAGTGAATATTAAGAGATTTATCTATCTCTTATATATCTTATAGGTTGAGCTCTTTTCCGATTACGAAATTAGAGATTAGGGTGTGGGCCGCGTATCTCTTCGCGTATTTAACGAAAGGTATCTCTAGCTTATGTCTATATTTAAATATGTTAGCTTCAATAGAAATATCTAAAAGTTAATTGATATCTTAATATATATATTTCTTGTGTGCGTGTGTATGTGACTGAACTCCTCCTAAACGACTGGACCGATTTTGATGAAATTTTGTGTGCGTGTTCCAGTGGATCCGAGAATGGTTTAGATTCACAATTGGACCCGGTAGGTGGCGCTGCGGTTGACTTAAAGGCAGGACAACGTCCGCCCGGCCCGCTAGTATATATGTATATTTAAACAAAATAACAAATAAAATACTAAAGTTTATTTTCATACATTCTGTTATAACTTGCAACTAGACGGCGCTGCAGTGCATCGACTTTTACATCGTTCAGCCAATTGTCATGAAAATTAATATGTGTGTAGACATCAGAATAAGCTGAATACACAACATCAATTTTACTAGTAATATTCTTCACTCGTGCTCCGCTACTACTGGTCTTAGCGTGATGATATATAGCCTACAGCCTCCCTCGATAAATGAGCTATCTAATACTGAAAGAATCAAATGGTCAGTAGTTCCTGTCCTTTAAGTCCTTATCTATTATTTACTTATCTACTTTTATATTGTACGTTAACTTTCGATAGAGTGAACCGATTTTAATGAAACCAAGACTAAATGTTACTCGAGGATATGCTTTATGAAGTTTTATCGTGAACGCAGTACTTTAGCAGTGATGCGTGTTCAAACAAACAGACAGACAGACATACAAACATTTCTAAAAATGATTGAAATGTATTCTATTACTTATCCCTAAACACCTGCAACAATTTTTTTAAACTAAAATCTATAAAGTACAGACACATTAGATTTACATTCGATAAGAATATGTAATGTATATAGATGATTTAATATTATTTTTTTATATTAATTCTCGTTAGTTTATATTCATAAAATAGTAGTTTAGAAAACACCAATTACATTAAGAAGTTTTTTACTATAATATATCCGAGATGCGTGGCCATAACGTTCAATCATTTTGTAATATAAGTTTATATTGAAATTTCTAAGCAATAGAGTTTTTATATTTGTTACTGGTTGCCTGATAAATACTATTTCCTAAGACATATTTTGAAATCCTATAGCCTTATTTGCCAAAGTGGTCTAGGTGACATAAAAATGGGGGTTCACAATTCATGCTTCATAAGTGAGAATTGATTGATTTTGATTGCTCAACTTTACTTTTTTGACATCCACTCACAGCAGCAATCAATTAATTAGTTAACCAAGCAATTATCATTTTTTTTTTTAAACTATTAACTCGTGGCTGGAACTCAGCCACAACGCAAATTTCCATAATTAGATTTAATCTTCACATTTTTTGTCGAGTTTTGGGAATATGGTAGAAATGTACCTGCAGGGGGCCCACCGGTACCAGCTGAACTTCAAAGCGGTCTATGAAAAAACGTCCGGAAACCTCTGATCTGTGGTGTAAAAAATAAGCGCTTGTTAAAAAATATAGCAAAGACGACGTCGCGCGTATTGTACTTTTATTACCGTAGGCAATAAAATAATTCATCCCCTCGTGTGTAACTAGCGCGAATAAACAGTTTTGGCTAATAACTTAATTTTTCAAGTCGCAACTTCAAGTCCTCACTCACCATCCCTACATGTGTAAGTTTTTTAAAGTTTATAGACTTTTTAATTCTTGATTGAGATACCTGATCTGTTTTTATCAAATAACGAATGGAGCATATACAACTACATATCGAGAATATGTATGAAGCATATACAACTACATATCGAGAATATGTATGAAGAATCGTTTAAAGACTGCAAGATTATGCTTGAGATAAACGAAACCGTAAATGAAATTTACCTGCAAATTAAAAAAAAAACTTTTCATACCGATATGTCACAAGTAACATTCAATCCAGGCGGAGGAAGCAGTTACCCGGGGCGAGGTGGTGTAGGCGGTGTCCCTCGACATCACCAACACTTTTAACACATTGTCTTGGGCTAGCATCAAAGAGGCACTTCGGTATCATAGAGTGCCTCACTACCTCCGCCGCATAATTGGGGCGTACCTCTCGGAGGGGTACGTAACCTTTCCAAGTCAGAGTGGGGAGAAAATCGACGTGACGTCGTGTCTCGTGTTCCGCAGGGGTCTATCCTGGGCCCCCTCGTGTGAAACATCGGATACGACTGAGTGTTGCGCGGTGCGCTCCTCCGCGGCGCCAGCGTGGTCTTTTACGCAGGTGACACGTTGGTGCTAGCCCGAGGGAGGACGCTCAGCGAGGCCGCGACGATCGCTACGTCTGGGATTGGAGGTGGCGTTACGCAAACCCGAGGCTGTGTGGTTTCACGGCCCTCGGAAAGTGCCACCTGAAAGAACCCAGATTCTTGGGAGGCGAGTCCATCGGCGTCGGGTCGAGTATTTCGGCCTCCTCCTCGACAGTTGATGGACGTTCAAAGAACACTTCCAGCAACTGGTCTCCCGCATAATGGGCACAGCGGGCGCCCTCGCCCGTTTATTACCCAACCTCGCGAGGCCAAACTCTGCCTATCGGAAGCTGTACCTGAGGATCATGCGCTAGATGGCCCTTTACGGGGCACCCGCGTGGGCGCCTAAACTGACGGCCAACAACATCGCTCACCTGCGGAGACCACAGCGGGCGATGGCCATCAGAGCCATACGCGGGTACCGCACGATCTCCTTCGAGGCAGCCTCCCTACTTGCTGGATCCCTACCCTGGGACCTGGAAGCGAGAGCCCACGTGTCTTTGTATAATCAACGCGTGGAGACGCTGGTGCGGGGACAACGTCTTGCACCTTGAGAAACCGAGACACTGGGGTCCCAGCTCCAACAGGTCCTAGTAGTGGAAGAGGGGTCTCGACGACTTGAGCAACCCAGCTGATGCGTGGTAACAATCGAGGCTGTTTGACCAGTCATGGTCGAATGGCTCACCAGACATCATGGCATCCGGAGCTTCCGGTTGACACAGGTGCTCTCGGGGCATGGCTGCTTCGGGCGCTACCTGTGTCGCATTGTCGTATTCCGCGCAGCACAGGATAAGTGAATGTACCGCCTGGGACGTACCACGCCGCGAGCTGGTCTGGCGGATCTCTCTTTTAATAAAGGTAAGGTGTAATAATGAACACATGTAGTTTCGTAGGTGGTAGAGGCACGTTGAAGCTATTACTGGTTTCAGCATGAATGGTTCAGCTAGCCCGGGATACTACCACCCTCTCATAGAAAACCGACGTGAAGTAACAGTGCTTGCATTTTTGCGTTTCGTTAGGTCAGTGAGAGCTCCAAGGTCCCGCCTCTCCTCCCCTCCCCCCATTCCACCCAAACACAGGCTGTCAAAGCACTTGCGACTCCTCTGATATTGCAAGTGTCTATGGACGGTGGTGATCACTTAATATCAGGTGACCCACCTGTTCGTTTGCCTCCTATGACATTAAAAAAAATGTAGTGTTAATACATTCTTTAACATAAGTTGAAATGTATTTGTCATCGCCCTGATTTATCTATTGAGCACTGATTGTTGTTTGTCGTGTTTACCACACTGTTAACACAATAGTATATGTAATTGAAAGATATCAACTGTTCACACATTTGTAAAATGACTTGATAGATGTTCACAACTATACAAACAAATTTATTCACTGAGATTGAAAAAAACATGTTCGATGCCCTCATTTACTGGACTATACGTATTGTTCTCTAATTGTTATACCCTTTATAGATGTTATTTACTGTCTCATTATCTTCATAAATATAAATTTAAGCTATGCCCGCGTCTACGTCCACGTGGAATTAAATCTAAAAAACAGTGATTAATAAAGTCATCTGAATCTATACATCTAACTCTCCGGATACGCCGTGCTACTCAAAATAACAGTTAGTCGTGCCTCAAACACGTGCTTATTTTTATATCATCAACACGCAGCTTCTAGAAACTTTGAATTTAAACTAATAAATAAAGAACAGTCATGTTTATTGGATATAATCATTTTACTTCAAACTAGCTGACCCGCGCAACTTCGTCTGCATCAAATCGGTTATCACCGGTTTCAATTGTATTTTTAAACGCGAAAAATTTTAATAATCCTAAAACCCGATGGCAGCCACACCTAACGTTTCCAATTGTGAATCGAAACTATCAAGGGACTCACTCAAACATGCTTGCTTGCTTGCTTTGTTCCGACCGGTTTCGGCCATGGCGACCACTTTGACCCCTAAACTTAGAAATGGCGCTGGTGCGCTCGAAGATGTCTTATGTAGCCTATCTTCGCGGCAAAACTTCGTGGACACTGAGGGCACATGAGTACGCCGTTCTCATAATGATATGTTATGGCAGCAGAAGGGCAAGCCTTTAACTGGTCGCGTTTGGCATCAAGTACAGCTTTACGCTGAGCCTCGAACTCGCGTACTTGGCTGTTCACCATTCTGCGCCATTCCGGCCGTTGTGCTGCCAAACGTTCCCAACAAGAGGGCTCTATATTGCATCTCTTCATGTGCCGCTTTTGGGCATTCTTGTACCGGAGGAGGGGACCACCGTGATTTCGCTTGCCCTCCTCCAATTCAGAATAGAAGATGCGCTTCGCCACTCTTTCCTCCGCCATACGCGATACATGACTGCACCACCGAAGCTGTCGACGAATTAAATAGGCTTCAATGCCACCAACATTGGCTCCTCGCAAAACTTCAGTATTTCGCACTTTATCGGACCATCTGATTTTCATGATGGTACGAAGGCATTTAAGGTGGATGCGATCCAAAGTGCGAATGTGACGGCGGTATGCACACCACGTCTCAGAGGAGTATAGGAGGTTTGGCAGCACGACTGCCATGTACACCGATATTTTAGTGGCCAACTTAAGGTCATGCGAGCAGAAGACCTTGGAACATAGCTTACCAAATGCCGTAGCTGCGGCACCCACCCTGCTATTAATCTCAGCATCAAGGTCACACTTAGATGTTACAGTGTTCACCAGATAGCGAAATTTATCCACCTGCTTCAGAACATCCTCACCAAGTTTTATGTTCAGTGTCTCGTGACCGTTTATGTCCAGAGACATCACCTGCGTCTTATTGACACTGATCTTCAGGCCAAACTTACGGCAGGCTTGGTGGAATTCGGACATCAGCTGTTGCAGGCCGTCTAGGGATTCTGCTAGGAAGCACAAGTCATCAGCATACATGATCTCAGTGATCAGAGCGTATGAGACTTTAGTGCGAGCCTTAAGTCTAGCCAAGTTGAAAAGGCTGCCGTCTGTGCGGAAGCGGATGCGGACACCTTGAGAAACAGTTTGTAAGACTTCACTAACTACCACCGCAAAGTATAAGGCAAACAGAGTCGGCGCTAAAACGCATCCTTGCTTCACCCCACAGGTAACGGGGAAGAAGTCTGTCTGTTCACCGTCTACGGCAACGCAGCATTGCATGTTGTCATGCAGGAGTCTGAGAAGTCTCATAAACTTTCCCGTGCACCCGAGCTTACCTAGCACCAACTATAGAGCTTCCCGAGGCACGCTGTCGAAAGCCTTCTCCAGGTCAGCAAAGCAAAGGTACAACTGACGACCCTGTTATCTGCTCCTTTCTTGCAGTTGACGCACAGAAAATATAGCTTCACATGATCCTCGGTCTGGTCGGAAGCCAAACTGGGTTTCTGGCAGAATCTTTTCAGACAAGTTCTTTAGGCGGTTTAAGAGAACTCTAGCAAAGACCTTTCCTTGGGCTGTAAGGATAGAAATACGGCGATGAGAGTTGCAGTCGGATCGTACACCTTTGTTCTTGTAAAGAGTGCTTATGCGCGATACTCTAAAGGTATCAGGGACGTGCTCCTCCTGCCACATGCGAACGAATAGTTTCCACACCAACGTGTGCAACTCCTCTCCGTCGTATTTTATCAGCTCTCCCGGTATGAAGTCAATGCCAACCGCCCTTTTGTTTTATTGCTGCCTGATGGCAGTAACAACCTCGTCACGCGGCAGAGGTTCATCCAGCTCAAAAGCAAAAGGGAGCTGAGGCATTAAACCGATGCTTTGTAGATCAGCTGATCGATCCACATTTAGCAGAGTATTGAAATGCTCTGCCCAGCGCTTTAGTACATCCTCCTTGCTCGTCAACAGGTGACTACCGTCTAGAGACCTTAAAGGTACCCTTGCCTGGTAGGATGTACCAATCAGCTTACGTACCTCACGTAGAACTCTCCCAGCTGGTTTGTGTCAGTGAGCGATTGCATGTACCTAGCTTTATCCTGCCACCACTTGCCTTTCATATTGCGAGACAGCTTGCGCAATTCGAGGTCACTAGCTTTAATAACCGCAACGCTTCCACTTCGTCTTTTGTGTTGTCGCAGGAGATCTCGGTGTTTGTCGAATGCTGCCCGCAGGACTTCATCATTTCTATCAAACCAGTCTTTGTTGCGATGTAATTTTGAACCCAGTTTAGTCAAAGCGGTATCCATGATGTGAAATGACAAAGTTTCTCAGGCAGCAACAACGTCACCTACCTCATTAACCGGCAACAGCTTTTTAGATAGGGCTTCAGCGTAGTTCACCCTAACCGCAAGATCTTTTAGCTTATCCACGTTCAAAGACGCAAGCTTTTTTATAGGGGATCTACGTGGGTGATAGAGGCGGATTCGTAGCTTAGTGACAATAAGTCGGTGATTAGACCAACAGTGCGCACCACGCATCACGCGAGTAACTTGTACTTGGCTGAGATCTTTTTGCCTCACGTTTGCATAATCAATCAAATGCCAATGCTTGGATCTTGGATGCATCCATGTTATCTTGTACTTGGCAGCAAGTCTAAACATAGTGTTTGGTGACGCCGGTGCGATGTCGACGTCACCGTGGGGGGTGCGGGGTTATCTATGTTCAATTTAAGTGGACTGTATATGCGGGGGTGCTATTTTGATATTCAACTATTGCGATCAGTTACGATTAGGGAGAGAAGGGCAGGATAGAAACTTGGCACATACCTCGCGGCGATGCAGTCTCCACGTGGCTAGCCGGCTAGGTGTTTCTCGTTTCTTTCCACCGAGTCTTCTCTCACACAACACTTATTGTTTATAATAAATGTCGGCACGTATGTAGCGATGCGTTTATTTCTCACTCGAGCATGCAAAACTCAAAATGTTAGCATGCGGCGCGGCTCGGCGCGGACACAACAAGACACTGTGCGAGCCGCGTAAACTACTCGACGATAGCAGACGAAGTAGCACACAATGGCGGCAACAGTCGAACACTGGCGGCCGCAATCGAAAACTATTGGCGGCGCGGGCGTCGACTACCGAACTAGCATGTGCCATAGTTAAAGGGAAGCATGATTGGGCAAGACTAGATGGCGTGACCTGATCGCAATTAATTGGTCGGGCTTCAAAGTGACATAATTTAATCCATAATGCGGGAATTTTCAAACATACATAAAGCGGCGCAACCATCTCCCCCGGCTTGAAAGGTTCCCTTCAAAATAACTAATCTAAATCGAATCTATATCAAATCAAGTCGAATCTATACCAAGCTAAACCGAATCTACACTAAGTTAAATCGAATCTACACTAAACTAAATCGAATCTACACTAAGCTAAATCTAAGGTATGCTAACCACTGCTATTGCTGATTAGGCAGAGGACAGAGACGAATAACAGGACATAAATACGATCCGGTTGCGGTTTTAACTCGAACAATGCGAGTAATTCTATTAGCTCCTGGAAATACTTCCTCAACAACGCCTAATGGCCAATGCAGAGGTGGTGTATTCCATTTTTGACGCGACTGTAATGTGTGCAAATAATCTGTTCTCCAACGCTTCCAGAACGACTGGACGAGTTTATCCAATAAATCGTAACGCGAAAGAACATGCAATCGATTTTCATCTATATCTCTACAAGGTGGGTACTTGAGAAGAGTATTCAACGACCATTTGATGCGGTTTTCAGCTAATACTTGCGCGAATTCAGTGTTAAAATACTTTAATCTTAAAAATGCATGCAATTCTGTGATATTACGTTTAGCTCCTACGTAATTTGTGCCATTGTCCGAATACATTTGCCCCACAGGGCCACGACGCGACAAAAACCTTTTAAACGCTGCCATGAAGCTTGATGTGCTTAGGTCACCTACTAATTCTATATGAATTGCACGAGTTGTCATGCAAACAAAAAAACAGACGCAAGCCTTCGTCGAACGAATACCACTACCACGTGAAATCGCTACTCTAAATGGACTGGTGTAATCCGTTCCAGTGTGTGCAAATGGCTTAACTGACTCTACTACACGACAAGAACGATGGTCGGCCATTTCCGGAGCAGCCGCTCTTGGATGGAGCCTATAACATGGCACACATTTGTGTACCCTACAGCGAATCAAATTACGAGCGGAAAATATCCAGTATTTTTGTCGCAGGATCGACATCAACAAATCAGGACCAGCGTGACAATTTATTTTGTGATAATAATCTACTAAAAGATTAAGAACACGGTCCTTTCGCGGCAAAACCACCGGGTGCATCTAGTCAAATGCCAAGTTTGATTGGCTCAAACGGCCACTAACTCGTATGAGCCCATCTTGTAAGAAGGGTTTCAAACGCTGAAATGCGCGACTACAGGGTTTGTTGCATTTAAGATTCTTCAATTCTGTTTCAACAGGTGCGGGCGAGATGTAACCTTTATCTAGGTACTCGCTTATAACGTCGTCGTAAGCTTGTTTCAAATTAGGAGACGCTAGCATTTTTCTTTCTAAACAATAAAAACGTTTTTCTGCTAATCGACGAGAATCACCGAGAGAAAAAATATCACCCTTTAAGGGGAGCGCGACAACACAACGACCGTCTTCCTCTCGAGCAGTCGTACGGCTATAAAACTCATCACAGGCTTTGTCTTCTGGGCTGAGAATAGGAGGACAACTGACTTCTTCAATTTCCCAAAATTCACGAACGGCGGCTTCTAGTGGCTCGGTGGTGCAGCAGTAAGACACGGTCGAGCAAGAATCCATGCGAGCGGGAGCGGTACCTACAATAACAAATCCAAGAACTGTTTCCAGTGCGTGCGGTGCGGTTTGTGACGGATGACCGGGAACCTTACGTGATAACAGGAGGTGCGGGAAAATCGAAGCTCCAACCAACATCTCAATATCTCCTGGAATAGCGTAAGTATCGTCGGCCATAGGTAAGTCACCAAAATTCGACAAGATTGAAGTGTTGACTGAGATCGTCGGCAAACGTTCAGTCACCTTATCTACAACTAACGAATCCATTTCAAAACTAATTCTCGATTCAAAACGTGAGCTAAATTTAATTTTTACAGAGCCCCGAATGGCTTTTACGGAACCTCCAATTCCCTTTACAACAGAACCTACTGAGTGATTATTTATATCTAAACCAAGGCGCTGACAACACTCGAGAGTTACAAAATTACTCTGCGAAGCGCTATCTAAAAGAGCGCGAACACTATGTTCCTTCCCACAAGTATCTACAACTATTACACGAGCGGTCGCGAGAAGTACAGTAGTAGGAGTTCGCGATGACGATAACGAGCACAATGCAACGTCATTTGAACGACCTGTGTGAGCGGCAGCGGCGCGCGCGTTCACAGTGTCCGACTGCACGTGGACAGTGGGCGTTCGCGAGGCAGCGCCAGGCGACGACCGCGCGACGGCGTATCGGCCGGGCTCCGAGTTTGTTTCGGACGTAACAATACCACGGCGCGATGAACCAACTCTGCTCACATTAGATGCGGCATTATTATCATTAAAATGAAGCAATGTATGATGCCTGCTTTGACATCTACGGCAACTAGAATTGGAATTACAACAAGAAACACGATGTCCAGCACTAAGACAATTGATACACAAATTATTGACCCGAACAAATTTATAACGCTCACTAGGTGTAAGTTTTAAGAAACTCGAGCATTTATAAATATGGTCATGATGAGCGCGACACAACGAACAAACAGACTGCGATGTAGTATTAACATATGTCTGAGTGGATTTGAGTGGTTTGGATACCACCTCCATTCTACAATCATAAATAATTTTCTTTGTAACTTCATGTTTTGGTAACGAAGTCCGTTGCAATATTTTAATTTGATCTCGCACAAATAACGATAATTCATCGAAAGATGGCATTTTACAACTACGCTTATCTGATTCGAATGAACGTGAAATTTCTGAATCTAATTTCTTTAGGGCGAGATATAAAAATACGAAATCTGAGAGATCATCGACTTTCAGGTTTTTTAAAGCGGCGACCGAGCATGCGAATTTATCTAAAAATTGTTCTAAATTATTAGGCGATGCAGACGAAATAGGTTTTAATTCAAACATTTGATCTAGATACGAAGTGGCTAGTAGTTGTTTATCTTCGTATTTATCTTTAAGAAGATTAAAAATCAATAAATAATTGTCTGCGCATGGTGTTATACCGGCGCAGGTGGATCGAGCCTTGCCAGTTAACTTCCCTATTAAATAATACAATTTTTACGAGTCTGTTAATGACGTATTATTATGTACAGTACTTTCGAAGCTAGCGAAGAAAAGTGGCCATTTTTTTATATCGCCATTAAACTCAGGAATCTCAATTGGAGGAAGCCGAGGTAGTCTATTATGGCTTACTGGTTTGATATCTGTTTTCGACTGTATTGTTTTGGCGGCTCGTTTGACGCAACCTAATAAATCTTCGAACGATGACAGCGATTGATAATCAATTACTGACGCGGGATTTAAACTTTATTCTAGACTAACTATTTTGTCTAAAATGGTTTCAAAGTCGCTATGCAAGATATCTACGGTTTCCATTTCACACAAAAATGATTCTCTAGATGCCGCATTAGAACTAAGATCCTTCACGCGATCACAAATACTTTGCATGCGAGCGAAAATTCTATCTCTTTTTGCATATAACAGCTTTAACTGTACATCCAAGTTTTGTGTAAGTGCCATGATGATTCAAAATAAACAAATAAAAACAGAATACGTACTTATATTCCCATAGATCCTCTACACGTGCCTAAATTACTTTAAGCTTGCCTAGCGTTCCCCGTACGGGATGTGAGGTAGACGCTAGGTCAGCATTTATAACATTGTTAGAATAAGGAATGATTAGAATAAGAAATTAGGATAGGCAGTCTAGAATCGACTCTCGTAGAATGTACTCGTTAGGTTAGGAAGTCTAAAATCGACTATAATAGTTTTTAAGTTATATTATAATCAATGTCTAAAATCGACATAACTATTAATAAATTGTCTAATATCGACTGTAGTTTTTAAAAAGTCAACCCAAGTGCTCCCGAAGTTAACTACGTCCGTATATATTTAAATGCACTTCCGAAATAAACAAAACAAAAACAGAATACGTCCGTATATATTTAAATGTACTTCTAAAATAATAAGCTTGAAAATTTACGTATCGTATGTACGTCTCTGTTACCGTGCGGTCTATTTAACGAAAAAAATATAAATACACTATAAAAAATAATACCGAGATAACATTTACATAAACTGCCTCGACTAATTAGAAAAAACTAGAATATGTAGGCAGGTACGCATCGACGAAAATAATACCGAGATAACTTTTACATAAACTGCCTCGATAATTAGAAAAAAACCAGAATATGTAGGTAGGTACTTATCGACGCTCAATGAGCTCGTTTCTTAACCAACGCTAATAATAATTATGTAATTTTACGCGAGGTGAACGAAATATTACGAAAACAAATTAAGTATAACTTGTAATGAAATACTTTTCAACAATTTATTTATAAACTAAAGAATACGAGAACAAAGAGATCGTTATCTTATTTACCTGATGCGGGGCGAACTATAATATAAAGTTAACAAGTAACTATGTGTGAATATTATTACGACAAGTTTAAGAAGAGACAAGAAATTGCGGTTGAAACGAAATAATTAAGCATACAATATACTTAATAAATATGCGGCTAAAAAACGATTTATAGTTTGTTCGAGTGAGAAATACGAAACAATTAGTGTATTTAACTACCTACTAATAATTAGAAACGGTAATTGACATTAATGCGATTTCTTTTGACTAATTAACTGCTAATATCTATCAATCTACAACTACAACTGGCACAATCCGGCTCGACTGGACCAACTTAAAATGGTGGTGACGCCGCGGCGGTGTCGACGTCACCGATGGGGCGTGCGGGTGCGCGGGGTTATCTATGTTCAATTTAAGTGGACTGTATATGCGGGGGTGCTATATTTGATATTCAACTATTGCGATCAGTTACGATTAGGGACAAGGTAGGAAGGAAACTTGGCACATACCTAGCGGCGATGCAGTCTCCACGTGGCTAGCCGGCTAGGTGTTTCTCGTTTCTTTCCACTGGGTTTCCTCTCTCACAACACTTATTGTTTATAATATATGTCGGCACGTATGTAGCGATGCGTTTATTTCTCACTCGACCATGCAAAAACTCAAAATGTTAGCATGCGGCGCGGCTCGGCACGGTACGACACAACAACACTGTGCGAGCCGCGTAAATTACACGACAATTCCTCATAGAACTTATCCTTGATGTCATCAGACATGTCTAGCGTTGGAGTATAAACACTGATAACATTAAAGTCTTTGTCCAGGTGAAGGCGTAGTGTGGTAACACGGTCTGAGATATGTACAGGGTACTCCTCTAAACGCTTTGTTAAGTGATTTTTGATGGCAAATCTCACACCTGATCGTCGAGATTCGGAGGTAGCGGTACCTTTCCAGAAGAAAGTGTAACCGCCACCTACTTCCACCAGTTCTCCTACATCGGGAAGGTGTGTTTCGCTGAGAGCAGCCACATCCACGTTATAGTGATGAAGTTCCCGAGCTACTATGGCGGTTTTACGTTCAGGGCAGGCGTTGTCATCTCGATCAAGAAGCGTTCTCACCACCGTCCACGCACCGAACGTCATAGTAGAAGTTCTTTTAAAGTTCAACTTATCCTTGCGACGTCGACCACGATTTGGATGATGCGATGATAGCCGCGGTTACTACCATCTACAAAGTTGGGACTAGCATTTTTTAGGGCACCTTTTCTAGCCCCCTCCCCGCGAAAGCAGTGCCTCCCTAAACAGGCCTGCTTTTCAACCCGATTACTGCCGAATCCGCGCCGTCGTCCCAAATGTGCAACGCAGAAACGACCACGGCGTGAACTTACATCCCCGGAACCGCTTATGTCCAGGTATCAGACAAAGTCTAGCTTGCATCAGGCTAGACCTCTCTACATTTACTCATCGCCACAGGACTTTCGTGTACTCGGAGTCCAGTAGTAGAAGCGGTCATACGCGTAGGATATATTAAGGTGCACAAGTGTTCGCGCAAGACACAAGTGCACATACTCGTCCTTGTTCTTCTGGACCCAGTGGAACGGGGACCGTTACGACCAGAGAAGGACTCAGACGGATGGTACAGTATTACAGTGAGAGAGTACAGGGGGTCAATACTATCTCACACTCCCTTAATCGCCTTTTACGATACCCACGGGAAGATATGGGGTGGTGCTATTCTACTCTGCCGGCACCACACGACAAAAACAACATCAATAAAAACAAAAAAAAAACTCAAACATATACCCAGGTGGTATGTGAGAAATCTTTTAAAATAACCCTAGAACCCGTTCGTAGCATCATCTACTGGGTTCATTAAGATAAAAACCAACTACCAAACCAACCAACTAATTTTATCAAATATCGATACAACACAGAAGATAGAACTAGGTTTAAGTTTCAGGAAAAAATCTTGTCAACTTTGTTTAGCAGCTATTTTTTATACAATAAAATTAATGTAACCATATATAAGTGACAGTTTCGTTTACACATATTTTTCATATGTGATTGATAATTACGCATTTAAACGTCATGTAGCCGTAGCTCAGTTATTACGTATTGGACATTATATGGTCCAACGGAGCCGACGGCTCGGAACCCAGCGATATTTTTTTTTTTTTTTTTTTCAAAGTAGCTTAGGGATATATAGCTTAAATTTTTTTGACTGAAAAATGATGAATTTTCATACAAACTTTCATTCTTATTTTCACCACCTTAGTGTACGGCTTGAGTGAATATGCGTTAGGCGGGGCGTGCAGCGGGGCCTACAGCGGGGCGTCGAGCGGGGCGTGCAGCGGGGCGTGGAGTGGGGCGTACAGCGGGTGTGCAGCGGAGCATACAGTGGGGCGTACAGCGGGGCACGCAGCGGGGCGTGGAGTGGGGCGTACAGCGGGGCACGCAGCGGGGCGTGGAGTGGAGTGGGGCGTGGAGTGATCGGGGCGTGGAGTGGGGCATACAACGGGGCGTGCAGCGGGGCGTGGAACGGGGCGTGGAGTGGGGCGTACAGCGGGTGTGCAGCGAGGCATACAGTGGGGCGTGTAGCGGGGCGTGAAATGGGCGTACAGTGAGGTGTGCAACGGGGCATACAACGGGGCATACAGCGGGGCACGCAGCGGAGCATACAGTGGGGCGTACAGCGGGGCGTACAGCGGGGCGTGGGGTGGGGCGTACAGTGGGGTATGCAGCGGGGTGTGCAACAGGGTATACAGCGGGGCGTGGAGTGGGGCGTACAGCGGGGTGTGCAGCGGGGCGTGCAACGGGGCATACAGCGGGGCGTGCAGCAGCCGAAAGATCCGCTCGCGCGCCACTCAGGACACCTACGTATTAATGCATCTGTTTGACACGAACGCCGCACACTCCACCCCTCTCGACGCTCGATTTAAGCGTCCAATCTGGCCGTACACTTAGCTCTGATATATTTAGTGCTCGCCTACAATGTAAAAGAACCGGACATGAAATTTTTTTCACGGCCTAGCCTAAGTATTTTGGTTTGTGTGTCGATATGTCAATAAGACAATTATTATTGTATATATATATAGATTATATTCGTACAAAGTCATGACGGATCGCTATTAAGTAAATAATAATGCTTTCTATATATCATTTTCTCTTCAGCATATAAAACAATAAAGAGATTATAACAATGAGTCAACTATTCTATTCTCTTAGTGACACAACTGTTATTTTCTATTATGTTCAGTGCGTGTGCATAGAGCAAACATATTTTGCTTTGTTGTATTTTTGTATTGTTTAACTTGTATATAAAGGATCTTCAGTCGACAAGAAAATTGTTGCATCGCGGGACTCGCTGCTGAAATTCACGAACTAAAATGGCGAAAGCTGCGTTCCTATTCATTTTGTTTGTGGTGAGAGGATTTTTTTATTAAATTTCTTTATTCATTTGCAGTGTTATCGTGTTAAAACCAGGGTAACGAAAGCACTCAGACGTTGTTACTACAATATACATATCATTCGATTATGAATTATTATTTATTTGGATTTATTTGAATATTATTATTTATCAATCAGTAAATATAGCTTAGCATTTACTTCAGATAGATAGTTAGTTAGCGCGTACACTGCTATTTTTTAATGAATTTGATTAATTTAATGTAATAATTTCGTTATTTTTGTTTCTTTAATGTTGCTTTGACATTTAAATTGGTTTAATGGAATATTTAACTTTCTTGTTTTTCCATTGTTAATGTAAATGTTTCCATTCGGTTTCCATACGCTATACAATAAGTAACGTTCGGGGGCCATAGAAGCTTGATCCATAATTTCTTACTTATTATTTTTGAAGTGAGAACTTCTTTAGGGGAGTTGAGCGGTGTTTTTGAGAGGAGTTAAATTGATAATTTCGCGTCATGACACGCTACATAAGCATGACCGGCTGTATTGCGGTTGCGCGGCTCGCGTCAGACTAGCGACGCATAGTATAGCGGCCTGTGTACATGTAATATTGATATTTTGTATTGAGATTGTGCAGTCCATCATATGTTTGATGAAAAATAAACTGTATAAAAATATATATAATTATTGTTCGAAGTGCCAACCGATTTGAAAACCAGATTAAAGATAATCATTTCAAGTTACAAATTATTAAACTTAAATAATTCTTTTGACACAGTTATTTCATTGTTTTGAGTTTTCACTTCTGTCGGCAGTCCTTATGACTGCGTTGACTTTTTTTGGAAGTAGCTTTCTACAAAGTTTGTATTAAAATTAGCGGATGGGAAGTGAGGGAAATTAATATAAGCGCCGTTCATCACTATATTTTCCAACCTTAAGGTTGGAATATGTTTTCAAAATTTGAATGCGACCACTGTCATCAGCAATCCAAATAAAATAAAAATCATTGAAATCTGTTTAAAGTTGAGGAAAATACATAGACGATAGAAGTGGACGAAAATGAAATAGGCAATATTTCACCGCCTTAGAGGTTTAATATTATCCCCATATTTTAACGGGTCCAACCCTGAGTATAAGCAATTCAAATAAAAACATAATCACTTAAACCGGTTCACGATTAACGAAGATATTGATTAACATATAAAAAAAAGGTCAAGGCAGTCATAACGACCGCCGATAGAATTGATAACTCAAAACAATGGAATTTAAACTATATTCTCTTTTGAATTTTTAAATTAGTTATAGTGTGAATTATTGAAATTTCATAATTTATAAATTGAAATTATTATCATCAATTAGTCTCTCTTTTACATCTTTTGACACTTCGAATAATGATTATATACATTTTTATACAGTTTATTAATTCATCAAAAATATGATGGACTGCACAATCTCAATACAAAATAACGATGTTACGTGTACACAGGCGTACTACACAGTACACACAACTAGTACACAGGCGCAATACACACGCTTACTATCATGTCATGACGCGAAATTATAAATTTATCTCCTGCCAAAAATACCGCTCAACGCTCCTAAAGAAGTTTTTACTTCAAAAATAATCAGTTTGTCACTTTGTAATCAATTAAAAATTTAGCAAAAAGCTTACCACTTATACAGAAAGCTATCAGAACTAAAATTATTATCGGTTATTTACATAGGGAAGATTACATTTTGGGAATTCACATCTTGGAAGACTTTTGACAACAGATCAAGTCGTGTGATAAAATTGTTTTTCAATGGATGTTACTATATGTCAGAAGGATTCACTCAAAAACCGTTTGATCGTAAAAATTAACACACTAAGTGAAGAAGAAAGTTATAGGGACGTCGGGCGACGAGTTTGTCTCCGCGTGCAGCCATTATGAAATGTAGCACTCTAACTCAGACTCGGTAAAACCAGTAACAGTTTTTTTAAGGAATAGTGGTAGGTTTTACAACAATGTCCCATAGCATATTACCGATTACAGAGTTTAAGCTCTATATCAAGCGGGTTTTGGTGTCAAAAGTTTATTATACAGTGGATCAATATGTGAACGATGATGATGTCTGCAATTGACTCATCTCTGTGCATCTACTACAAACGATCTAAATATTATATCAGGTAAATGTTTAGACAGTAGCAATATTTATAGAGGACAGTATGCACTTGATTATCGTTCTAAATCAATAAAAAAACAGGTGCTTAATATTTGACCTAATTGTGTAGAAACATACAAAAATTATACTCAATCTTCTAAGCGTCTATGATAGTTGGGTGTATTGAAAGTGAATCGAACCAACTGACAAAAGATAATTTTTCGAAGTTTGAACAAACAAAAGGATTTTATTATTATCGAAAGCTATTAACCCCGGGTCGCCGCTCGCAGGTTTTATCACCGGTCATTCAACCTAGGTTTATTTAAGTTATTATCCATACTTTTGAAATTCTTAGAATAAACTTTACCTAAAGTTCTTTTTGTTGTCTATTAGTATTTGTTTGATATTATTATTTTATGTGTTAAATGTGACCATGAAGTGTCATATCCCACAATACTGCGAGTGCTTAACCTTTCACCTGGTATATGTATGTTAAAAGGATAACCCAGATCGTGTTTGTTGCCGGTTCTTCTCAATGACTGGGTTGTTTTCCAAACCTTTAATAGTTTAGACGTTCATAAGTGCCTTCTTAGGGCCTAAATTGAGTAACGTATTTTTTGATTTTGTATGTGTATTCAATTTTCAGATTATCGTCGCATCGAGTTTCGTTTCAGCTTTACCTTTCCCTCAAAGTGGTGAGTGACGCGTGTTCCATACAGTATATCTATATAAATTTATATTGTTGCGGGTAAATGTAGTTTTATTTAACGTACGATAATTTATTTATTTATTGTAATTTTGTGATTATTGCTTAATCATTATAATAATCTTTCTGATGATCATAAGTTATCAGTGTTAAATATTATCGTCACTGTATTAGCCCACTATAGTAGAGCGTATTGATACACAGGCTTAAGAATATTCTAAACAATTGTATATTTATCAGTGATATTGCTACGGAATATAGTCTGGACAAACGACAGACACATTAATTTTATTCCACTTCCACAAACTGTTTAGTATTTTTTTCGAAGTGACTACGCTATTGGCCTGATGGACCTTCAGTGCTTCATCGGACTAAAGTGTTTAATACAGACACAGAATATTATGCACTAGCTGTGCCCGCAACTTCGTCCACGTGGATCCTGATGTACGAAACAGTAAACTAGTGACTAATAAAGACATCTGAATACATTAAGTCTAAAGTGTTTAATACAGACACAGAATATTATGCACTAGCTGTGCCCGCAACTTCGTCCACGTGGATCCTGATGTACGAAACAGTAAACTAGTGACTAATAAAGACATCTGAATACATTAAGTCTAAAGTGTTTAATACAGACACAGAATATTATGCACTAGCTGTGCCCGCAACTTCGTCCACGTGGATCCTGATGTACGAAACAGTAAACTAGTGACTAATAAAGACATCTGAATACATTAAGTCTAAAGTGTTTAATACAGACACAGAATATTATGCACTAGCTGTGCCCGCAACTCCGTCCACGTGGATCCTGATGTACGAAACAGTAAACTAGTGACTAATAAAGACATCTGAATACATTAAGTCTAATTACTATCTACTGTTCTCTCGTACTTAAGTCGCGTCGTCATTGAAATTACAATAACTTTTGATAGAGTGAACCAATTTTAATGAAACAAAGACTAAATGTGACTTGAAGATATGCTTTATGATTTTTATCATGAACGCAGTACTTAAGCAGTGATGCGTATTCATACAAACAGACAAATATTTCTAAAAACTATTGAAATGAGTTCATTACTTATTCCTAGGCACCAGCAACATTTTTTTTACAAATATCTAAAAAGTACAGACACGTTAGATTTATCTTATTATATGTATAGATTAGTTATTAACGTGATGTGTGTTGCACGATTAGGTAACCTGAATGGAGGTGACGGGGTTGGGGGTGGAGGTCAGGGAGGAGCGACGGGAGGTAACGGGGGAATATATCGCGGTGAGCCATTTAAAGCTCTAGCTAAACCATTCACTGCAGTAGATGCTTTAAAAAATAAAACAATTAGGCTATATTGTGAGTTCTAAATGTACACACGCGCACCACTTGTTTTGGACATTCATACATCGTCAGTCAAACAGTGTTGGATTTTATCTCTGTCCGACAGATGTACTCATATCTATATTTGTATATATATAGACTAACTACTTACCTATAACAACTACCAGTGGCTCCGCGCGCGGATTTTGTGCAGTAACCATTCGCAAATGTGTTTTACTTTATATTATAAAATGAGTATAATTTATTATTCGTAAAACTAATAATGATAAATGTATTATATATCAATTTAGGAAAGACTTACACTTCCCGTGTATCTATAAAATATCATAAAAATCGGTTTGCAATAAAATATTTTGAGAGCATTATATACAATCCTAATCCTCTACTAGCTGGCCGGGCACACGTTGCCGTGGCTCAGTTATTACATATTGAATTAAAATTATGATAAAGTATTTAGTATTATGGGGTAATGAGTCTGCCTAAAAACTTGATACAGATAAAGCGAAGTTACGTAGTAGATAGATTAACAGAACACATATACAATTAAAACGTGGCGCCATCTATAAGACAACTATACGTCGGTCCTACAGTTCTCTATCAACGAACTAAGATAAAGCGCCATCTGTTCGACCCTGATGAAACATACAATTAATATTAATAATCAACATTGACAATCACTTAATTTGTAATTAAAAAATATTGAGGCCATTAATCGAAATATAAATTATTGTATCTCTCAAGTTGAACCAGAGTATACATAAATGCCAACGTTTCATGAAAATCAGTTGAGTATATATATACAGATGCACTATAGATATATATACACTTATATATACAGATGAACTGCAGAATGACATATTTTCCGGGCAAAAAATGTATCAAAATTAGTTGAGAAATAAAATTGTATTTTTATCGATTTCCTAAATTATTTTGTTGATGGTTCTAATTGTTTCAACTGAGGAACCACATACACTTGTTATAAGCCGTGCTGTTTTTGAGTTATATCAATTACTAATTAATTAAGACAAGCAAAATAATTTTAAAGTTATATTGCTTCTTGCTTTTACAACCGACACTTAAAAAGTATATAAGTGGGATAAAAGTAGTACATATACCTACAGAAGCAGAGAGTTATTGATATAGACTAGCGGGCCTAGCGGAAGTTATCATGCCTCGATAATAAAAAAATACTAAAATTCAACCACAGCACCACCTATCGGGGTCAATAGCGAATCTAAATCATTCTTGATTCCACCAAAACACTCACAAAAAATTTCTTCAAAATTCTGTCCAGTCGTTTAGGAGAAGTTCAGTCACATACACATGGACAGAATAATTATACCAGGTGTTAGATTAGTCGTTTACAATATTCTAAGAGATGGTAGTTCATGGTCACATTTAACATATAAAATAATAATATCAAAACAAATATTAATAAACAACAAAGAGAACCTAATTTAAAGTTTGTTCTAAGACTTTCAAAACGTAATAAATCCAGGTGCAATGACCGGTGCCGAAAGCTGCAAAGGGCGACCCGAAATTAATACCTTTCGATAATAAAATAGACAATAAACCCATTTGTTTTGTTCATGGTGGTCCCACGTTCACTTACACTCCAGACCGAAGGTCATTGACGCTGTGCTTTAACATAGACGCGTAGAGGATTGCGTATAATTTTTGTATTTTTCTAGATAATTATGTCAAATATTAAGCTCTCTTTTTTTATTGATTTAGAGCGAGAATCGAGCGCAGAGCGTCCTCCATAAATATTGCTACTGTCTAAACATTCAGCCTGTATAAAGGTATGTTTATGTTGCAGGTTAAAGGGCGGAGTCTAGTTTATAGTCTTTTGTGTTCAGTTACAACAAGACAACCCTTACAGGGGTCAACGCACTAGACACTTTTTTAATTTAACTTGATACACAAAATCATATGTTTTTCAGTTATATATTTGAATTGTAATAAATACTATTTGAAATAAATATTATAAAACTAAGTAGCTTTTAATGTATGTCTGTGTGTTCACTTATTTCTTCTAAACAATGCAACGGATTTTAATATAGTTTTCACTATCATTTAGAGTATTTTTTTTCGAAAGTTTATATAACATATGTATATCATATATGTTTAAAGTCGTCCGTTTCGTTTTTAAACCAACTGTAGTGCAGCTCAAACCGAAACTATAAATAGCCTATCAAAGCCTACAGAACAATTGTAACTTTATTTTCACAAATATATTAGGGTAAGAGCACATCTATTGGACCTCCATTTCCCACTTGATCATGGAATTGAAATATAATTATTTTATTATGAACTAGTAACTAGAGATGATTAAACTCTGAAATAGTTTTTCAAAATTAATAGTAATGGTTAATAATGTTATAGTAAATAAATAATATTTAGTTTTGAATATTGTGTAAAAGTAGGGATATTAAACAACTAGCATCTGACCGCGAGTTCGTCCGCGTGGAATAGTTACTTTGGGCTAACGCTGCGTGAGCGGAAGTTCTCAAAAGGAAAACACCCCGATTTTGAAACATTCTTAATTGGTACTCAGCTCCTATAGGTCTTAGCGTGACGATATATAGTCTATAGCCTTCTTCAATATATGAGCTATCTAGCACTGAAATATTTTTTCAAATCAGACCAGTAGTTCCTAAGATTAGCGCGTTCAACCAAACAACAACAAACCCTCCAGCTTTACATATAATATTGGTATAGATAAATCCCGAAAGTTTCATTAAATATCCCGAAAGGTTTGGCTGAAATATTTTTTTATATTAAAAGTCCTTCTTTTCATTGTAAATAAAAGAATTAAAAAATTATAATTTTTAAAAACTGTTTCACGGTTTGATTTTGCTTAGTGACTGCCAATACAATAATTATATTTCAATTCCATGATCAAGTGGGAAATGGGGGACCAATTGACGTTATCTCACCCATTATTAATCTTATATGTTAGTGGAAAAAAATGTTGAAATGAAACGAATGTATTTATAATTTTAATAGAATTTATTATAAAAGTTTATTAGAAGGATGTGAGTGAGACGGAGGCAGGTGTTACAGCCTCGCCTGTATCCAGGAGACGAAGGAAGTGACGCGCGCGTACCCCCCCGGGAACCCGATGTCACAACCGCCCGCAGCGTGGAACGACACCACGCCAATCTGTACCATAACAACACACTGTTTGCACTCCCTTACAACACAATTCTATTATATCTATTCATCTTTCATGAGCTAACGTTAGTGGTGGTCTAGTGGTTTCACCGGTGGAATATCATTCCGATGTTCGCCGGTTCGGAACCCTTTTTCTTTATTAACGTGGGGAAATCCCTAACGGATACGCCATTCTCTCGTAGGAGAGAGTGGGTTATGTCCGATTCGCACGCACTAAAACCCCACGGTGTATCCTCTACTGTCGTAATGGAGTAATACGGGCTCGAACTAGCTAGCACACATGTCACCCCGACAGCTTCGGAGCCCTCCATGTATCAACGAATTTTTCAGAATTCGCGTATATTTACTAATGTTCAATTGGTAACAGTCTCGGCTGATGGTGCAGGAGAACATCGTGAGGAAACCTGAACCTAAGAAATGATCTTGTAGTAGTACCGTATGATGGAAATCATAAAACTGTGGATTTGTCAGAGTTTGAAATCAGCAAAACATTTTTGGGGGCGTGTTAAATATAATATGTATGATAAAATCAAGCACTGACTTTGCAACCGAAACTTTTAATATTGGACTTGTCTGTCGTGGGAAAATATATCTGACATCGAATATGTCGTTTATTTTTCAAAAGGGCCAGAGACATTATAAATGGCCAGCACGCTACAACGTGGACTGGCGCGGATGATTATACCCATAATTTCCTTCGGGAAAAGGTCTATGGCACTACAGTGGGTTTATAATAATGATATTTTATGAACCTTACATGATGCAGCTAATCTTCCTTAAAATCAAAACCAAAAATACTAAAAGAATAATCAAAGACGCCAAAGCAAACATAATTAATAAATTTACTTCTTTTTGTTTCATTCAGTAGTTTTTTTTTTTTGTCTTTATTTTTTTAAGGGACTTTTATCATTATTCAGTAGTTATAGACTACATTTTGTCCTTCACGTAATATGATTAAGAAAAATTAGTTAAAGTTACACGTTATGGTTATGATCTATGCCGAGAGAATGACGCTCGAGATCATAATTAAAAATATATTATTTAATTTTTGGTTCTGAGTAGGCGTTTATGAACGTCAAAGCTACCACCGGTTTCAACAAACAACCCACTCATCGAGAACACCCGGCAACAACACTCGATCTGGTTTATCATTTTAACATAGATATATAATATTTGACAATCGTTTTAATGGACGCTCAGAGAGGAATCATTTCCAGACATCACCATCGTTCACATATTGATCCACTCTATAATAGCTTTTGACACCAAAACCCGCTTGACATGGCGCTTAAACTTAGGGTGTAATCTATAGAACGCACGCAGACTTATGTCAACCTTAAGTTCATAGTTTAAATTTATAGTCGCAAGCTTAGCATTCACTTAGCTAGTGCTGAGCTAAGTTCAAGTCATCAAATCCAACGACATACGAAGAACTTATGGGCGTGACTTATGCGAATAAAAGAAGTATGACAAAAGAATAATGTAACATTTCTATACTTTATCGATTATTATTATTACTTCATCTTCATTGGTTTGATTTGTCATTGTCAAAAATGTCAATAAGGCTTCCATTATTTGTTTCATTCTCTGTTGACTTGTTTCTTTCATTTTTTCAATATTATTTCAACATGCATGATTTAATTTACTTTGTACAATTAAACGCATTTTATAATCTCGTCGCGCTATTGAAATGAAGTTAATCACACTAAAACTAACTAACAATTTGAAACTTGAGATTGCGCTGAGTAACTACTTAGTTAAGTGTAAGCTGAGCTAAGGATAAGACAAGGCTGAGAACGCTCTATAGATTTCACTCTTACAGTCCGGTAAATCGGTAATATGCTTTGTTACTTCGTTGTTAAACCTAACACTGTTACCTATAAAACTATTACTGGTTATACTGAGTCTGAGACATGGAATAACTAGTTTATCACTTTTTTTTTAAAAGGGACTAATAACTACGTTGTTGACCTGTCGGGTTTTCACAACTTCACCAGATTCCTAAGGCGAGCTTAAAGCACTTCGCCGCATGGTAACACGCTCAAGGATGCTAGAGTGGCCGAACCTCATCGTGGGTTGTTTCCTTGGATGCATCATCGCGAATCTGTCTAAGCTAAACTAAGCTAACTATTCATACATATAAGAATTCCTGCGACACACATGTGTACCGGCATATGTGCCTCACGAATTCAAATTTGTATTTAGTGTTTATGTAGTTTTTACTTTTTAATATTATTCTAATTTTCTTTGAAATAACTCTGGTTTATCAATCATGAAATAGCTACAAGTGTGTTCTGGATGAAGTAATCGCAACTGACGAGGGTTCTCTGCCCGTTGATGGTAGAGTCACCTAGCAGCCGCAATGTCTAGAGGAGGCAGTATTAGTAACTCACGAGGGTCCTCTGTCCGCTGAGGGTGAGGGCGAGGGGTCCGCCGGAGTCGCCGCCGCAGGGCCCGACGCGTCCGAGTCCGCTGGTGCAGATGGTGGAAGCGATTATATTGAACCCGTACACGGAGGCACAGTCCAGGTTGTTCACCACCATCGCGTTCACTTGCCGCAGTACCTGGTTACTGGTGATGCTCTCCGCTATACACACATTATACATAAACACTAGATACTATTTTAACATTTATTTTATCTCTGAGAATTATCATCATCATCATTACATATAATAAAACAAAGTCCTCAGCCACGTTTGTCTGTCTGCCTGTACGCGATCAACTCAAAAACTACTCAACGAATTTTCTTACGATTTTCACAAACAGATAGAGAGATTCATGAGGAAGGTTTATAGGGATATAATTTGTCAAGGTTTTTTTTTATTATCAGAGCGGGATAACGTCCGCCGAGCCCGTTAGTATATTATCTATTTACTTACATAATTCAACACATCTAAACCATATAAAGCAAATATCTATACATCATTACATATTATAAAAAGTCCTCTCCTACGTAATATATGGTTTTATAAATTTGTACTCCATGACAAATTTCAAATTACATACATAGATACACATGTATAAATTTCTGTTATATTTATTCTTGGAGTACAGTACAACGCACGTCTTACGCACATGTTTACAGTGAACAACATATTTTTGCTAAATTTTATAAGGACGAAGTCGCGGCTAACAGCTAGTCTAAAATAGGATAACCTAAATTATTTCCTATAAGGTCAGCTACCTGCCAGTGAAAGTCCCGTGAAAATCGGTCGAACCGTTTTGTAGGTGGCACTACGGGCGAAGCCACGGTTAACAGCTAGTCTAAATTAAAATAGACTAACTTACTTTTTATAATGTCCGCTATCTGCCGGTGAAAATCCCGTAAAAATCAGTCGAACCGTTATGGAGATCGCACTGCGGGTAAAGCTACGGTTAACAGCTAGTCTAAATTAAAAAAAGCTAAATTATTTTTTATAATACCCGCTATCTGCCAGTGAAAGTCCCGTGAAAATCGGTCGAACCGTTTTCGAAATAGCATTGCTGAAGAAACCGCGGTTAACAGATAAATTAATTTAGAGTAGCCTAAGTAACCCGCTATGATTTCAGCTATCTGCCAGTGTAATTCCCGTCAAAATCGGTGCAGCTGTTTCGGAGATTACCCGGAACAAACAGACAGACTGACTAAGATTTTAAAAGTTACATTTTTGATATTAGTAGCGTGTATACTTTCATACCCAATCAGTATAAAAAATATATTACATACAGACTCTTCATTTTGATTATATGTACAGATAATAGACAGTATTCTTACAATCCGTGGTGACTCCGAAACCGGCGACCTGACCCCAGCTGCCTTCGAATGTGAGCATCGTGAGGAAGCCGGATGGAAGAGCTATCGGCTGGATCACATCTATTAAATTTTTAGGTAAAATTGTCAGGTCGATCAGTCCATATTTGCACTGTCCAATATGGACGGGAGGTTGTTATGTGATGTATGAGAGGATGCAATTTTAAATAGATTTATTAACTAATCGACTATTATCAAATTAGATTAGTGTACCAAAAGAGAAGCGTAAAATAGAAATGATGATTTGAGATCGATAAATCGATTATTTTAATCGATATTAAACATCAAATCGCTCCAATGGATCAACCTCTGACACCATAAAATCGTGATTTGATTTTTTCTATTTAGATAAAAATTAGACCATATAATAATTAATAATTTAAAAAGAAGTTAAAAAAAAGTCGAGGAATTCATAACTCATAAGAAAACAAATAAGAGAAAAATGAAATAAATGTATTTTGTTTTGAATTTTCATAGTAATTATAGTGTGAATAATATTATTTAAATTTCAGAATTTGTTTATTGTAATTATTAACATTAGTGTTGTTTTCATATCTATTGGCATTCGAAGCAATAATTATATAAAGTCTATTAATCAATCAAACGTATGAGAAGCTGCAAAATATCAATATAACATGTACACAGGTCCCTATACAACGCGTCGCTAGTCTGACACAAGCGCTATACGGCCGGCCATGCTTACGTGTCGTGATGCGAAATTATAAATTTACCTCCTGCCAAAAATACCGCTCAACGTGCCTGAAGAAGCTTTCACTTCAACAAATGTTTGAAATCGATTTTTTCATGAATCGATTCCACAGACCACGACTTCGGAATTATTTCAAAATCCTTTTTTTTTTTTTGCGAAGAACCGTCATCCCTCGTGTAAAGACTAATGAAAATCTGTGCACTAACTGGTGTAGGTGACCCAGGGGATGTTGACGACGGCGATGTCATTATTGAGGTTGTTAACGTTGTAGCTGCCGTGTATCGTCACCTCCCGCGATACAACCCTCGTACCGCCGCTAAACAACGTCACGGAACCAAGCACCGCAGTCAACTCCACTCCCTGATGCTGGCGGTCCATCCAGCAGTGAGCGGCCGTCACCAAACGCGTGTTGCTCACCAATGATGCGCCACACACTGAGGTAGCACCCACTGCCAGCCGCACCAACAACCCCACCTGTAATTACGTCACTACTAGTATTTACGAATATATACCTTGTGTTACAAACAAATTAACCAATTAGCACTGTGACTATTTATCCGGGCAGAGCTTCAAAGATGTCTATGGTCCTGCGGCGGATCTCTTATAGACTGCTAATGATAATGACACACAAAAGGATTCATACTCACCACGTCTGGGTTCGCCCCTAGTGCTGCCAGTGAACCGCCAGCAATTCTACTGCCATCAAAGTCCATAGCCTGCTCAGTTCGCCGAATACGCTCGGCCTGTGGTATGCCCTCATCTTCGTGGTAGGACAGACTGATCGGGACAAACTGTGAGCGTTGACCGACAGTTGGCAGCGCTACGCACACCTGCACCTAAAAACACACTCATCAATGAGCTGATGCTCACCGTTCGTGCAATAAGAATGGAGACTACAACAATTAAGACCGGGCAAGATAGTACCGAATAACAATAGATAATGGATGACAAGTGTAAGAATTACTAAATGATTCTTACAAAATCTTCTTCTTAATCTCACCTAAGTAGTGTCGTCACAACATGTTTTCCTTTTCCATTCTAACCTGTCAGATGTCATCCCAGTATTTGCAACTTTTAGTCACATATCATTCTTCACACAATCCATCCATACTGTCTTCCTTTACTCCTATATCCGTCTTATCCGTCTTGTATCCGTTACATGACTTTCATCTCTTCTCATAATAAGCCCATACCATGCTAACCTATTACTCCTCAACTTCTCTGTCCCTGATGCTATTTTCAAACCTCCTCTGATATACTCATTCTTAATCTTATCAATTCTAGTTACACCATCTCAACATTCGCATCACTGCCACGTGTCATATTTTGTAATCCATATTTCCGTAGCCCAGCACTCGGATCCATATAATATTTAAATAATGCTTACAAAATGACAGTTCAAAATTTTGCAATTCAGAGCCAATTAATTATCCTTATCATGAATTTAAATGAGATTTTATCAGTATATTTAGGTAAAAACTAATAAACTCATAAAAGATAACACGCAACTTAGACGACTTGATGATTATACTGATATTGTAACAAATGAGATAATTAACGCAATTAACTTATCTTAATTTAGTGAAAAACCCTCTTATCCGATACTATCAACAGCTGTTTCACCGATTATTTTAAATAAATGTTATATGTATTTAAGTTAATTTACGAAAAGGAAGTTTTACAGTCATTATATCAATAACTATATTCTCTGTAGTGTTGTTAGACGCCGGACTCCGTCCTCTGGACAGCTATTGCATCGTAGAGGAAAATTTCTAGCGACAGGACATCTGACCTGGACTGTTAGCCTATTGATACTCCTAGTACGAGTAGCTCGCAATCACAATTCTATCTTGTAAACAAACTCATGCACTTAATCTTTCATTTACGAAACGAATTACTTTAAAATTAGCACTTTGTTATATTCATATGTTTTTAAAATACCATGACTGTGCTGTGAATTTTCGTATAAAATAAATAAAACTTAATATAGTCAAGAGGTGAGTTCACATCTCGCGCTGCAGGTCTCACGAACCTATTGACCCCTTATGGATTACCAGAAACTAAGAAAAAACAAGAATACACGACGAACGTGGCGTTACAACTGGTAGACTTACTACAAGATAACTGAACTTATTTATTTTATTTTATTTTTGGCAACTAAAGTTCTAGTAGATTATTACTGCCATTGTCGAGTAGCATTACAAGTTTCTTGCGATTATTTGTGTATAAGTAATATGTCCTCTTGTTAGAACTTTCCAGGGAGTTTTTGTGGCAAGTCAGACTTCTGGCTCCGTTTTTTTTTATTTCCCATCCACTTCACTTGTACACAATGACCGAACTGTATTACGTAAAACACCATCAATATTACAAAATATAGAGTTAAATAACACAAGATTATGAATAAAATAAAAAAAACCACTACACGACAGAGTAACATCCTGTTAAAAACTCTATAACTGAACTTATTTCTTAAAGCTATGTACAACACAAATCAAGCTGAGCACGTGTAATTACCAGGGCTACAGCGATGATGAGAAGCTTCATTTTGCGGTTGGTGCGGTTAATGTGGTCGCGTAAGACTAACCGCATTATATATGGAAGCGGTTATCTACCCTGTGACGTATCTTTCGCATTACCAGCTTTTTTATAATCACAGATAACTTTAATCAATGTAATTATAGCGTAGTATCAATTTTATTCGGACCTACTACTAATACAGTTGCGTTTCCTGGTGTACCTGTAAATGTGCTGTGTACTCGTGATAGAAACTAGCATTAGTGCCGTCACGTGGTTATGATTAAAAACGCATTGATCTTATCGTATAGTATAAAATGCTAGCGCGATACAGTGACACTGCATTCACTAGTTGCCTGCACACACCACACT
Source organism: Antheraea yamamai (assembly GCA_036509395.1). Lineage (NCBI taxonomy): Eukaryota > Metazoa > Arthropoda > Insecta > Lepidoptera > Saturniidae > Antheraea > Antheraea yamamai. Next base: position 49,490 of record AP028452.1, read on the forward strand.
GCAGTCCACACATCTGCGCACTCACACGGTACATAGAGTGGTTCTGTAAGGGATCCTTTTTGGTTAGTTAGTCTTAACCGAAATTTTCCGACTCTATATACCTACATGTACGCTTTAGTGTGGCACATATGAAGGGGCGCATATCTGTCGCAGTATAAAGCATATATGTATGGTTAGTTTTAGTTCCATTTGCATTGTATCCAAGCCGCGGTTCAGCCACTCTGGCACCTTTGAGCTTGTTGCTATTCGGCTGTGTAACCTCAGCGCTCGCCCTAAAGCCCGGTGAAGCTGAGAAGGCCTGACGGGCCAACGTGTAGTAGATTACTTGGATCTGAACGCGTCATAACAGTGGTGTGATTTACGCGTCCTGACACAACATACGAATTCAGTTGTAACCTCGTATATTGTTGAAATTAAATTTATTTATCGTTGAGCGAATCATCTTCTTCTTCTATACATATAATAAGTAGGTAAAACTAACGTGTCCGTACGTTTTCGATTTTCGTGAAAAAAATTGTTGCAGGTGTCTAGGAATAAGTAATAGAATAGATATCAATTCACCTCCACCCGTCACGATCCAGGACAAGGCGTCCTGGGTTGAGATTTCTAGTTTGCTGGAAACGGCAAACATTCCCTACACCTTCGCCACCAATACCGCTACAGGTATACAGGTGAAGGTACCGACTCCCACCGCCCATCGCGACCTCACTCGTTTCCTTCGGGACAACCAGTGGGGTTACTTCACGTACTCTCTCGAGGAGGAACGTAAACTGCGGGTAGTCATCCGCAGAGTCCCTTCAGAACTCCCGACTTGCGACATTTCCGATGACCTCGAAGAACAGAAGTTTCCTGTTCTAGAGGTGCATCGCATGCGCTCTCCGCGCACCAGGTTACCATACGATATGGTTCTCGTAGTTCTCGATCGCACCCACGAAGGGAAGGCGATTTTCAACCTCACGACCCTCTGCGGCCTCTCCGGCGTTATCGTCGAGCCGCCGCGCAAAACGTTTGTACCCTCGCAGTGTCACAACTGTCAGGTGTACGGACACTCCGCACGTAACTGTCGCCTGAAACCCAGGTGCGTTAAGTGCCTCGGCGACCACTCCACTAAGGAGTGTTCCCGCCAAAAGGACTCCTCCGACCCTCCGAGCTGTGTTCTGTGCCGAGGCGTGGGTCATACCACGAATTATCGCGGATGTCCCCGCGCACCGCGCACAAAACTCCCTCGCTACCCCAGGCAGGCGGCGTCGCCGTCTAGGGCGGCCGCCGCCCCCGCCCGCCCCCGACCTCCGCCTCTCATGTCCCGAGAGGCCTTCCCGAGCCTGCCGAGCACATCTCGTGCACCGGCAGCGTCCGTACCCGCGACTAGCGCGCTCCCCCGCCCCTACCGGGCCCCTCAGGCCCCGTGGGCTCCTAAGCCCGTGTCCCAGCCGATTCCCAGATCCCAGGCGGCTAAGCCTTCACAGGCCGATCCCGCCTTTTCCTTCTCCCTATCGAGTATTGACTACGTAGGTCAATTACTCATTTTTCACGAGATCTCGGAGATCTCTGCCTACAAAGAGACAGTCCGAAATCCGACTCTAGGTCCCATAACCGCGATCCATCGGTTCCCAGCCATCGCGGCTACCCTGCAACGGCTCGCGCGCGCCGCCGTTAATAAATAAATAACTCATATAAGTTAGAGTAAATCCGTGTATTTACGTCTAACTTCCCCTAAAACGACCGAGTAATAATAATAATTTTTTACTATATCTATTTTTAGATTCCGGCGCCGACGCCGTTCAGTTAATTTTAAATTCGATCTTTTAATATGCGTGTTTGCGCCCACGCACGCGTAACCTTCTCTGACGCCGCCGTGAGAGAAGGATTCCTCGTTAGTTCCCGCACACATCGTGGTTCTCAGTGATATCTCAAGCCGAGGATTGAGCCCCCGAGATAGCACTTTCGCGATACAGTGACTCACCATCATCACTTGTACTCACACATGAGATCAACTCTCACCACACGTGCACATACATACACATGGTGGACGGGTTTGTTTTTCTTCCCTTTTTCGAGCTGAATCGAATAGTTTAGCTCGTTTCATTCCGATATACACGTACGCATTTGTGAATCATGCAATTTCGATTGTATGATTCACAAATGAATATATGTATGAATAGCTTAGAATAGTTTAGCTAGGTCAGACGCGAATTTCTCAGGTAACAGCCCAAGCCGAGGTGTGCCGTGCACCCTTGTGTATGTTACCTAAAAACCAAATCGGCTGAGTGCCTTAAGCGCTCGCCTTAGTAGTCCGGTGAAGCTGTAAAGACCTTACAAGGTCAATAGCATAGTCAGTTCGAAAAAAAAAAACTAAAACATATCAATTATTTTTAAAGATGTCTGACTGTCTGTTTGTATGAACACGCACCTCTGCTAAAGTACTGGGTTCACAATGTGCTGCAAAGGTGCTGACGCTCTAAACTGATGCGCACACATACAATCATAAAATTATATTTAGCATACATAGATTGACCATACAAATTTTATATAGAGTCTAGCTGTGCCTGCGACTCCGACCGCTTTTTTGTATGTCATAGGAGGCAAACGAACAGGCGGATCACCTGATGTTAAATGATCCCCGCCGTCCATAGACACTAGCAACACCAGGGGAGTCGCAAGTGCTTTGCCAGCCTGTGTTCGGTGGTAAGGGAGGGGAGGGAAGGTGGTCCTCCGGCGCTCTCACTGACCGAACGAAACGCAACAATGCAAGCACTGTTACTTCACGTCGGTGTCTCTGTGGGTCGGATGGTACTACCCCGGGCGAGTCGACCCATTCATGATGAAACCAGTAATAGCTTCAGCGTGGCTCTACCACCTACCAAAGAGCCTAATGTAAAAAAACAGGGACTAGTAAAATCATCTGAATATATTAAAATAAATCCATTTACTTATCTACTTTTCGTTCCTACTCAAGTCGCGTCGTCATTAAAATTACAGTAACTTTTAATAGAGTAAACCGATTTTAATCAATCTGGTGTGTGCATGGCACAACATTTAAAATAACATAGTAACTTGAATGCAGTAAACTTTATTAAAATTATATAAACTGTTAATCGAAGCCGCGGCCAGCTCGCGTTATTTTTTTTCTCAAATCTAACCTTACCTAACCAAACCGAGACGAAAATATTTTGTTTTAACGTAAAAATCATCAAGTTGGTAATGTATAAAATTACCAATGATTGTTCGGAAATGACTCAAAACTTTGATCATAAATATCTTAGTAACTATGACTTTCCGCGGGGAGGGTAAATCACCCCTTTTCCCCGCTGCTCCCATCCCCTTCAATCTTTATATCAATATGCGAATTTCAAATGCAGCCCTTTAAAAGAATCTTAGATTCGAAAAGACTTTATTTAAAAACAAAGTATTCAATAAGATTTAGGTGGAAAGTTAGTTGATACAGAGTTTATGATAGAATTTCCTGTTTACTTTTTTCTCGACTGCTTGATCTTTTATTTTGGTTTGGTTAGGTTATACTTGCGAAAAAAATAACGCGAACCAGCCGGCAGCAAGTACCCATATTAGAATACATGTGACAAGCCCATTGATAGCCGAACCGTCAACCCTTTTTTAATAATTTCAAACATAGACTAATACATATTTGAAAATAATATAATAATTAAAAACATTTTATATCAGTACAGTACACAAACCAAGACTAAATGTTACTCGACGATATGCTTTTATAGGTTTTATCGTGAACGCAGTACTTTATTAGCAGTGATGAGTGTTCAAACAAACAGAGAGACAGACAATTCTAAAAATGGCTGAAATATATTTTATTATCTACTTATTCCTAGAAACCTGCAACATTTTTTACAACAATTTAAAATCAGTAGTTTAACAGACACGTTAGATTTACATTCTTATTATATGTATAGATAAATAAATAAATAGTTAGTTACTTGACTTATGAAATAACAGTTATGATAATAAGTTAATATGTATACCCGGTGTTAGGTTAGTCGCTTACAATATTCTAAGAGATGATATTATGGTTAAATTCAACATATAAAATAATAATATCTAAAGAAATACTAATAAACAACAAAGAGAATTTAAGTTAAAGTTTGTTCGAAGACTTTCAAAAGTATAAACACAAAGGTAATAAACCCAGGTACAATGACCGGTGCCGAAAGCTGTGAGGGCAACCCGAAGTTAATAACTTTCGATAATAAAACTGACAATAAACCCTTTTGTTTTGTTCATACCATTCCCACATTCACTATTACTTCACCCAACGGTCCAATGACCGTCCAGTGTCAATACACTGCTTTAACATAGACACGTAGAGGATTGCGTATAATTTTTGTAGTCTTCTAGATAATTAGGTGTAATATTAAGCACCTATTTTTTTATTTATTTAGAACGAGAATCGTGTGAACAGTGTCCTTCATAGATATTGCTACTGTCTGAACTTTCACCCTGTATAAATAGCTATGATTAAGTTCTATGTAGTGTTAGCGTGCGTCAGGCATCGTGAGGCTTCGAAACTTCGAACCACAAAATAGATGACCGCTGAAGGATACTACCGTCCATCTTGACTTTTTTTTGTCTCCGTTAATGCAATTATTTTATTGTAAATTTATTCAGTTTCAAGGCTAAGTTCAGAAAACCCGAATCTCAAATATAAGTATTCTTTAGTACACTACAACGTGACAAATAAACATTATTGAAAACAAAATTGTATGATCACACTTATACCTACTAGAATTTAAACGAATATCAGAACCTCGCCTTATTTTCGTTAACCGCTTCCTTCATATGAAATGCCCCATCTGTATGTATGATGTATACCTATAGTGTCTATTGTACCTAGACTGGCCATAAATACTGTTACAATTAAAAATAAACAAAATATTACATTTGAATTGGGAATCTGTCATTTTTATATGATTATTCATTGCGGTTTTCTCATTTTGGCGCCAATACATTGTACAATATTTTGCGATATTAAAAAGGATTAGGGTGATAAAGAGAACCGACTCGCTGTGATTGCATTACACAAAGTAGGTATGGAGCCAAATGTTTTTTTTTTTTTTTTTCTTTTTTTTCTTTTTTCTTTTTTTTTTTTTTTTTTTTTTTTTTTTTTTTTTGGGCCCCCCCCCCCCCCGTGTCCCCCCCCCCTGGTCCCCCCCCCCCCCCCCCCCGGCGGGGGGCCCCCCCCCCCCCCCCCCCCCCCCCCGCCCCTCTCCGCCCCCCCCCCCGCGGGCCCGGCCGGGGGCCCCGGGGGCGCCCCCCCCCCCCCCCCGGCGGCGCCCCCCCCCCCCCCCCCCCGCCCGCCGGGGGCCCCCCCCCGCGGTCTCCCCTGGCCCCCCCCCCCCCCCCGGGCCCGCCCCCCCCCCCGCCCGCCCCCCGCCTCCCCCGGGGGGGCCCCGCCCCCCCCCCGCCCCCCCCCCCCCCCCCCCCCCCCCCCCCCGCCCCCCCCAATATTTAAAACTCTCCATATGCTTGGTATTAGTAAAATGTTTGTGTACCGGACTATTAATAGGTAGAAAGATACCTCCTCTGTTTGTGACAGAAAAAGATCTGGCCGTCCACGTAGTGTTCGTACGAAAAAGGTGGTCAAAGCAGTAAGGGAAAGAATTCGAAGAAATCCTGTCCGAAAGCAAAAGATTTTATCTCGGGAGATGAAGATAGCACCTAGAACTATGTCGCGTATTTTAAAAGATGACTTAGGACTTGCAGCCTATAAGAGACGTACTGGTCATTTCTTAACTGATAATTTAAAAAAGAATAGGGTGGTAAAATCGAAACAACTACTGAAGCGGTACGCAAAGGGAGGTCACAGAAAAATTTTGTTTACGGATGAGAAAAATTTTACAATTGAATAACATTTTAACAAACAAAATAACCGTATTTATGCTCAAAGCTCTAAGGAAGCTTCCCAATTAGTCGTCAGAGTGCAACGTGGGTACTATCCGACTTCAGTGATGATTTGGTGGGGTATTAGCTATGAAGGAGTGACTGAGCCATACTTTTGTGAGAAAGGTATCAAAACATCGGAACAAGTGTATCAAGATACCATTCTTGAGAAGGTAGTGAAGCCCCTTAACAACACCATGTTCAACAACCAAGAATGGTCCTTCCAGCAAGACTCGGCGCCGGGTCATAAAGCTCGGTCTACGCAGTCTTGGTTGGAAACGAACGTTTCAGACTTCATCAGAGCTGAAGACTTGCCGTCGTCTAGTCCCGATCTTAATCCGCTGGATTATGGTTTATAATCAATTTTAGAGAGTACGGCTTGCTTTAAACGCCATGATAATTTAGAGTCTCTAAAACAATCCGTACCATTGACAGTGAAGAATTTTTCCATGGAAAGAGTGCGTGCTTCTCTTGATAACTGGCCTCAACGTTTAAAGAGCTGTATGGCAGCCAATGGAAACCACTTTGAATAAGCTTTTTGTATTTTAAATTGTTTTATATTTATGTATTAAGCTAACACACTGTAAAAGTAATAAATGTTATTTGCAATAGAAAAAATATTTTTTTCTTTGTTTCAGTATTTATGGCAAGACTAGGTATATATGGAGGGTAGAGGTAAGGAGAACTATCTCATAAGGGGGTAATGTTGAAAAAAAAGAAAAAGTGCAAGTAGGTAGTAATATTACAAGTTTATTGTTTTCATTTCAATGATCTAATAAAATGGTGACCTTTTTGTTAGCTCTTTTCAGGGAGTTTTTGAGACATTTCACACTTCACCCTCCGTGGTATTATTTCCCATCCACTTCACTTGTACACAATGATCGAACTGTATTACGTAAAACACCAACAATATTACAAAATATACAGTCAAATAACACAAGATTATAAATATTCATATATATAAAAATCAATCTTTGTATCTTTGTCCGCTATGCATGCCGAAACTACTGAACAGATTGTGATAATAATTTAGGGGGTATTTTGGGGACGCTCGAAAGTGTTCCTGTATCAAAAAATTTATATATATGTAAAGAAAATGTATTTCTTAAATATTACATGGAGTTTCATCATCTTCCAGTTACAAACTCTCTAATAAATTTAGTATATTAAAAATAAACGTAACGTCATGTCAAAGTAATTGATAAAAGATTAAAGAAAAATTGTAGGAAGTAAAACTTGAAAAACTTGTAATGTCGTTTCTATGTTTACAGGTGGGTATTTATGTAGATAATTATGTAATTTAGCATAGTTTTATGTAATGTATTATGCAATAAATAAACTTTCTATGTTTACAGAACAACACATACAAGTTTTATTCTTTGTTCCAATATTAATCTTATATATATAAGTGTGTTTTTAATATATTAATGAAATTGTTTTCCTTAAAGAAAGAAAGGGTTTTTTGTTCTTAAAACTTTTGACACTAAATTTCAATATTATTTTGACATATTTCAATTGAATATAATTAGCTGTTTATCTCATCGACTGCCGAATTAGCCACAATAGGTCAAAATGGCATACGCTAAGTTTTTAATTACTTTTTTAAATTTCGCGACATTCGGCAATGATATTTATGTACCCGTATGCTAGCAACAATACATTTATTTATATGACAATGTGATACATATATATGTATATCATTTTAATCTACAGTAATATTATTGAACGTAATAAATACCCTTCTTTATCCTCCACCTACACAGGTGAAGTAGTCGCTATATTAGAAGCTATCAAATTTGTACTATCACATAAATGAGATCAAACTATCATATTGACAGATTCTCTGAGTTGCTTACAAACTATTCAGCATAGTCCGATTTTTTCTAATGTAGAGTCCCCAGTTATCACAATTATTAAATTCCATTTGTATCAACGTCATTGTTTAGGAATTTATGTAGTTCTGACATGGATACCAGGACATAGTGGGAACCAGGGTAATGAAGCTGTTGATCTTCTTGCTAAAGAAGCTATCCAGACTGGATATATTGATCACTATAATACCTGTGTTCAGGATTTATACTCTCCAAACAATACTGATTTGTTTGCATAATGGAACTCAAACTGGTATGCATCCAACCAAATGAATGGCAAATCATATGCTTCCGGATATATTCAGGATAACATTTCGGGTAACCCATGGCTTTATAACTTTCGTGACTGTTACGTGACAAACTTGCTGCGTCTACTATCTGTAGACTGACGATCTATTTGTAGAGGTGTGCTCTCCAGTCCATCTTGCAGAGCTCAGAATCAGGACCACCATTTTTCTCAATTGCCCCAATTTAGTATTGTATTGTATGATATTTTACTTAACAAGATACTACGTCCATCTGATTCAACAAACGCACAAAGGTGTGTTTTTTTCCTTTTGTCACTACTCTGGCTAATTTTATAAGTTTTAACAAAATTAAACTTTAACATAACACAATTAACAGTAATTATTATGTAAATATATATTTACTTAAGGCATGATTTCTGTAAGTGTTATGTTTGTCTTTGTGATACATATGTAGATGCAACACCCCTCCGCATCTCCCCCACCCGCCCTAGGGGCGGTGTAACGATTGTACTAGATGACAGTAATAAACTAGCTACACTCAATACCTGTTGTCTCATTTACCTCAGACACTTCACTGGCGAACGAGATTTGGAATTACCCACGTGTGCAATACAAAGAAGAAGAAAAAAATGTCCTATTTCGGTAATCTACCAATGTACGATTATAAAACCGGCGAGTGGGCAATTTTTAAGGGAAGGCTCGTGCAGTTCTTTAAAATTAACAATATTAAAGAAGATGAAAACATAAGTGGAATACTACTGACTCACTTTACCGACGAGTCATATCGCTTAGCACGTAACCTGGCATATCCCGACACATTGGAATTGCTAAATTATGAGAAGCTAGTGAAATTACTCGATGAACATTTTAAACAAAAACAGTGTTCATTTGTAGACAAAGCGAATTTTTATGGGGCAAGCAGAAATCCAGGCGAATCATTAGGAGATTGGGCGGCGCGGCTACGGGGTTTGGCAAGCTATTGCGACTTTGGCACCGCCCTGGAGACGAACGTACGAGATCGTTTCGTCCTCGGCTTGGGTCCAGGGCCAAAACGAGTTAAATTATTCGAACAAAATCCTTCTACGCTTACATTGGCGAAGTCACTTGAATTGGCAGAGCAGGCGGCGGGTGCAAGGCAGGCGAGAACTATGCTGGCGACCAGTGAAGCTGGTCTCATCAAGGAAGAGCCAATATTTCGTGCGAGATTTCAAGGTCGAACCGGACCTGTCGGCACGAACGGCGATGGTGCTACCTCATCACGACGCGAAACGCGTCGTTGCTCGGTTTGCGGATTGAGCAATCACTAAATGAAAACTTACCCCTAGAAAAGTGATGGTCACTGTTTGGTGGTCTAGCGCCGGTGTGATTCATCACAGCTTCTTACCAAACGGGGTGAGCATTACTGTAGATGTGTACTGTGAAGAACTGAACAAAATGATGAAGAAGCTGGCACATCTCCAACCAGCATTGGTCAATCGCTCGGTTCCGCTGCTTCTGCCGACAACGCGCGACCTCATACTGCACAGCAGACGGTCTCCAAGTTGCAAGAACTGGGGTTGGAAGTTCTCCGTCATCCGACCTACTTACCAGACCTTGTGCCTACAGACTATTACTTTTTCCAGAATTTGGATAATTCCTTGGCGGGGAAAAAATTCAATACCCGAGAGGCAGTACAAAATGCCTTTGAAGAATTTGTTGCCTCCCGTCCAGCTGATTTCTTTAAGAAGGGCATCAATAAACTGCCACTGCGTTGGCAAAGATGCATTGATTGCATGGGTGATTACTTCGATTAATACAAATAAAAAATACATGAAAAAAATTCGTTTAAATTTTTTCATACAAAACGGCAATTTCATAGGTAAAGATCTACTATTTCAGTGGCCTAATCGGGAAGAATTAAATTATACAATAAAAATTACATAGTATAAAACAAAGTCCCCTACCACGTCTGTCTGTCTGTTCGCGATAAACTCAAAAACTACTGAACGGATCTTTATGCGGTTTTCACCAGAGGATAAAGTGGTATGTAACTTGTCCAGAATTTTTTTTATAATCAGGGCGGGACAACGTCTGCCGGGCCCGCTAGTTATACAATAAAAATGTAATACTACCTATACAGTGACTCTCCCATGACTGACTTGACATTGGTAGAATTCGTATCTATAAAACTCCAATATAAAAAAATTGAAGTTAGTGAGTTTAGATATTCGGGGTAATCTCTGGTACTACTGATCCGATTTTGAAAATTCTGTCACTGTTACAAAAGTATATTAGACTACTTTCTATTTAGGTAAATATATATTCTCAATACTTAATCACAATAAATGTAATTCAAATTAGTATAGCGTGCGTTGCTGGAATGATTAAAATAAAGGAATAAAATATCCGTAGCAAAATTTATTACTGTTAGCTTTACAAAAAAATACGTGACACCATATAATATCTAAGTTTAATATTTCAAACGAAAAGAAAGAAAATAAACGTTACAATTGCTAATTACAAATTACTAAATTTGTTAGACACGGGTTTCATGAATACTTTACAAATTCTTATCAAAACAAATAGGTAAATCAAAATCAAAATTTCATGGAGATAAAGTTTACTTTTTACAGCATGTTAATTGATGGAGTTGGTTAGAACATACGAACTATAAGCCGCAGCCCAGGGGATACCGGGAAGACATTTCTTGCCAATATATATGTATAGGATAGTTTGGTTTCACTATTGGACCCGGTGGGTGTCCTACAATTGGGTTCTAAGGTTTTTTAAGATTTTTTGCGTTTGAAAATAAAATCGAAACAGGTAATAACCGATTTGCCGCTGACGAAGTTGTGCGAGTCAGCTAGAAAAATATAAAATCCACTACATGATTGGACTACTTTTTTCTTTTTTTTTTCGAACTGACTACGCTATTGACCAAGCAAGGTCTTAACAGCTTCACCGGACTACCAATTGGACTACGATCCCGCCAAAAACTTCAATTGTATACTAGAGGTACATTCCACTAAGCGTTCACATCACCTAAAATACTTTTTTAACCGTTCCAAATGGCTACTACGTTCGTTGTGGTCGCGGCGAAAATGACACTAATGACGTAAATTATTAAAATACTCTACTAAAATTAGATATAAAAACTGAATTATACATTTTTTTTAATATAAATCAATTTAACTAATAATTACTAAAATTAACTGTTAAGAACTGCAAATGGTAACTTAATCCCTTAAAGCTTTTATTTTATTTTTTCTAACTTGCCATTTGTATTATTTACTGACAAAACCATAGGGGCCAAGTTTCGTACTCTATCGACATGTGACTAGAACGTGAGGCGTCTGTCTAACTCAACTCCGATACATTTGACCTCAGTGGCCTAAGGAATTTCGATTCCGTATAGCCTGATATGCTTAAGTTTGTGAGAACGCTGCCTGGGATCAAAAAATATTTCGGCGCTCTTATCAGGATAGAACCCCGTGGCCATGAGCGTGATTGTCGTGAGTGCTTAGTGGAACGCACTCTGGCTGTTGTCATTTGTCAGTACTGTCAACAATTGACAATCGAAAACAAATACACATTTTCTGTGGGGGTCTTTAAAAACTTAGTAATATATATGTTATTTTGTTCAGAGTTACTACGCAGTGAGTGAGACATCAAGTAATCGTGTCCTGTGTCGATTGTAATAAAAAATAAATTTCAATAAAGGTTAGTTTCATTGTAATTATTAGATATAGAAACATATGTACCGCATGAGGTCATCAGCCTTCAATGAGAACAACTGGGAACCTTCTTCGCATTTCATATGGTGTATAAGTGAGAGTTGCGATATGTCGTGATGACGATAAAATAAAAAAGAGAAGAAAAATTAAATGTTCATTGATAATATACTACAATCTGAAATATTTTTTAGCGATTATCCTAAATAAAAGCAACTACTGTCTGTCCGTCTTTCTCTGTGTTAGTGTGCTTAGGTACTACTTTTTTCGATTATTTTTTTCTCGAAAACTACGCGTGTCCGCATGTAAAAACTTTGCGTGTGTGCTAATAGTAATGTAACCTTTCAGTAAAAAAATATCAACCCCCAACTCGACGGACGTCAATGGAAAGCTGAGCCTGTGCTTATTCCCACGTTAAAACTATTTAACGCTAATTTACATGGTCCTTTTCTTTAAATCATATGTCTATTCTTTGGTCAGGTTTTAGTATATGTTTTGTTATATTAGATAACTAGCTGGTCCGGCAGACGTTGTCCCGCTCTGATTATAAAAAATCTTTGACAAATTATATACCAAAACATTCGTCATGAATCAATTTATCCACTGCTGAAAACCGCTTGAAAATCCGTTCAGTAGTTTTTGAGTTTATCGCGAACAGAGAGACAGACAGACACGGTAGGGGACTTTGTTTTATACTTATTACAAATCTGTAATATGGCTAAATATTATTTTTATAGTTCGCATGTGTAGAAATGCAGACAGCTAATTTCTTTCATGGAAATTATTATGGTTTTAAGACTGTCGCTTTTATTATAACTTATCAACAAAACTCCAACACCATGTTATTAATAATTATAATAGTTGGCATGCCATTCTCCTTTCTATGGAGAATCTATAAAAAGTCTATTTTGTGCCATCTCTCTATTACTCATTGCTAGGATACAGGAGGTTATATTTTATTTTATTAATCTCTAGTGGTCGCATCTTCCTATGCATTTGTATTCGAGTATTCTATTTTATTGAGGTCATTAAAACTCAACCATACTGCAACTCTAATAGTTAATACTGTGCATGCTGAAATTATTTTCAGATGACAGGAATTTTTTTAACCGTATGTACTGTGGTACTGTAAAGCTGTATTACTGTCAAGCTTCATCAAAATCCACTGTGTACTTTTTACATGAAAGAGTAACCATCATCAAGTCAACCATCCATCCTTAGAAACTTTCTCATGTAAAATGTTAATAGGAATATATTGTAATTTAATATAGACGAAAGTCATGGGGTGTTGCTTGTACATTGTATTTTTCTTATATGTTGTAGGTTCTAACATTTGGTCACAACTTGGTGGTCTAACATGGTTAACATGCTAAACCTAAAGGGGGACTGGCTCTCAAGTGCTGCCCATAGGTGCTTGGTAATAAATGTTTCAATGGAGGGTCATAGTTAGTCAGACAGGTTTTCAAAAAGCCCTACTACCATACAAAACATATAATTGAATGTACAGAATACAAAGATTACTGACCCATATCCCATGGCTAAGTTTGGGCAGAGGATAAATAAAAATAAAATGTTTCCTTACGTCAACCATCCATCTGTGTTGGTCCTCTGTAGATGTACTACTTCTGATATTCTTTAAATAATCATCAGAGATATTTTAGTTTGGAATATTAACATGAATAACCATGGTTTTGTGCAGATTCCAGAATGGAGCAAGTGTTGCAGCATGTCGCCCAGACCGTCGAGAAACAAATTGATAATGAGATTGAAAGGTAAGTTAACTCTTCCCCTTTATGGTTTCGGTATTCGCCAGTAATAAAACTTGTATTTGCAACTGAAAATTTCATTATCCGGAGGCACTGTAGTGCCTCAAACCAAGTACATGTTCAACAACATATGTAATAATGTGTGTGAACGTGTAGGCGTGAGGCTACAGTGCCTCTTATTCTCGAGTCAGATGTCAACATAACCTCACCATATTTTTAAAACTTGATTTATTTTATTACTACGTTTACGCCAACGCTTTACACTAGCTTCAAATATGTTAATTATTCGTCCTTTCTACAAAACACCAACAACTATTTTATTATTATTATTATTATTATTGTTATTATTATTATTATTATTATTAGTTACGAAGGTCAGAGCCGGAGGATCCAAAAAAAAACAAATTACTATAAATTAATTTATTAAACATAAAAATTACAAAAATGAATCTAAAACTAGAGATTATCGCCGATGTTAGGCTTACTCTCACACTAAACCTACATTGTGAGAGTGTCGCCGATGTTAGGCTAACTCTCACACTAAACCTAAACTAAAACTAATAGCATAATGAATGCTACCGATATTAGGTTAACACTCTCTTTCTGTTGGTTCCGTCCAAGTATTTATACATGAACAATGTGGGAACGGAGGAGTCGGACCACCGAACGTTTCCACTAAATTTGTGCACCTGCCGCAACTTGGAACTGGGAACTCGGCATTCTTCTTATTAATCGATTGTGTTGTATAGCGATGGCGTAATACTTTGAACACCTACCGCATCGTGGGACTGGAACTCTTAGTCAGCAATTGTGGTGTGTAGCGATGGCGTAACATATTATTATTATTATTATTAATAAATATTATTTTTAATAAAAGAAATAATTATCAGCTCATTGTTTACAATTGGGAATTATAATTATTAATAACTTTAATGATATAGAGTTCTTCCTAATAAGAACTTAGATTATAAACGTATTACGTAAAGAGTTCCATAATACAATTTCTTCCGGAACAGACAAGCATTTATTTATTGTATAGTCACACAATCTTAATTATAATGGCAATGTATGTTAAATGTAATGTAAATGTAAATTTTATAATATTTTAGGTTATTATTTCATTAGTTCCTTATACAGTGTAAGTGAGCACTGAGGTAGTTATATGGTGGGTTAAGGTTCCAAATATGTTGCTGATGACAAACTTCATTTGGCACGTTGTTAGTATTTATATATCGAATGTACAAGGTGTACATGTTACTGTAAGTGGCGTGCGTGTCGTACTTACAATTGCTTTTAAAGAGAATTTCTATAATTGTACATAGTCTCACAATTTTTTATTCTTTAATACGAATTAAAAAAACGCGCGCGGAGGTGCGGGTACAGCTAGTTAGTAATATAATATCAGTGTGAAAGTAAGTCATTTAACTTTTTTTTTATTGGAAGTAATTTTCTGTAGGCGCGACTAGGAGGTAACTGGACGACAACGCAACGGAAGTCCGTTACGACAATATGGCATCACGTTTCTGTACCATTTGGTTTTTAAATATTTTTGATTTTGTCGTTGTAGTTTATAAAGAACTCAATCAAAAATTCTTGAAAAAGACAAATATTAATAAATAATATTAAATTCAATAATAATAAAAATCATACAATAGAATTAATTATGTATATATGGTTGCGCGACCGTGTTGCCATCTGGTTTCAATGTAAGTAAATAATAAATTATATCAAAGCTTCATTATCTGTAGTGCCATTTATCAGCTACTCTTATAACGCTAAAAAAGTATTACTTTAATCGCGTGTGACGGTTACATACAGTCATTTTTTTATCATGGGTATTTGCTAATGTTACCAGGATAGCAACTAATGTAGCAATTCTCATAGATTAACTTGAGACTTAAGTTTTAATCTATCGAGATGGTGAACAGATACACTGTTATTTATAAGCTAGACTGACTAATCATGTATGTATGTACAGACTCGATGCAATGGACAGCAACGACCTCGAGGCGATCCGGCAGCAGAGGATCGCGGAGATGAAGAAACGCGCCAAACAAAAACAGGAATGGCTTGCTAATGTTAGTCATTATTTTATTTATAAGTTTGTTGGAGGTAGCCTCTACATTTATTAAACCTATAATTACCGGAGTGAGAGTGCGGGTAACGGTGTAGGCTTTGCTATCCGTAACAGTCTTGTTGGAAAATTGAGTGAGCGACCAAAAGGTTTAAATGAGCGCCTTATGACTCTACGCCTTCCACTATATAATAATATGCATGTCCATTTTATAAGTGCCTATGCACCTACTTTACCTTCACTGGATCAGGATAAAGAGGTATTTTACCAACACTTGCGCCAAATTCTCGAAAATATCCCGAAATATGATAAAAAAATTTTGACGGGAGATTTCAATGCCTGTGTTGGCTGTGATTCTGACACTTGGAACGGAGTACTGGGTAGGCATGGAGTGGGGAAATGTAATGATAATGACCTTAGACTTTTATCACTTTGAGCTGAATTGGACCTTAGCCTTACAAATACGTTTTTCCGGCTTGCAGAAAAATATAAAACCTCATGGATGCGTCCAAGATCTAAACACTGGCATCTTTTGGATTACGTAATTGTTTGTCGAAAGGATTTACATGACGTGCTTATAACAAGAGCGATGCGCGGTGCATTTGGCTGGACTGACCATCGTCTTATTCGGTCAAGTCTGCGCCTAAAACTAAAAGCACCACGACGAGCATCCTACAAAATTCCTATAAAGCTAGCCTTTTCAAGGTTAATTACCTCATCAAATCTTGGTAATAAGTTGGATGAGAAACCAAGACTGGTTTGATGGATCAGATAAGGAGATCAGAAGAATGGTGGAGAAACATAGGCATGAATTGAACATAAAATCTGTGGATGCTTGCAGTAAAAAGGAAAATCTACGAAAAATAAGAACAAAATCCACAAACTGAAGGATACGTGCTGGAAGGAGAAAGCTGCTGAATTGCAACACTGTTAATTCGTTGGAGGAACTGCCAGTTAGCGAAAATTTTGATGAACCACCGACTTTTGAAGAGTTTGCGAAAGCAGTTAAGCGTCTCAAGAATGCAAAGTCACCTGGTATGGATCAGCTTCCAACTGAAGTATATAAATACAGTGGTAAACACATCTTACACATACTGTATTGCTTTACCAAAAAAGTGTGGGAAAATGAAAATGTTCCACAGGACTGGAGAGACTCGGTAATTTGTAAGCTGTATAAAGGAAAAGGAAATGTCTCCGATTGCAGATCGTATAGAGGAATATCACTTCTCTCTTGTGCTGGCAAAATACTTGGACACATTATTAGATCTCGCTTGAGCCAGCTAGCTGAAGAAAATCTGCCTGAGAAACAATGTGGTTTTCACCCTGGTAGAGGCACTGTCGATGCAATTTCTGTGGTTAAACAACTCCAGGAAAAAAGCCTGGAACATCAAAGTCCTCTGTACATGTGCTTTGTAGATTTAGAGAAGGCATTCGACAGGGTCCTACGAGAGGCTCTTTGGCTTGTTCTCCAAAAATTGAGATGTCCCAAGAAGTTCATTAACCTCATACGCCAATCAATATCTCCAAGACCCAAATACTTATGCAACCACCAAGAGGCTACCAAGCGGTTGAAGAGGGGCTATATCTAGATGGAAAATTACTAGAAGAAGTACCGCAGTTTAGATATTTGGGTAACAGTATCAGAAATGACAACACTCTCGCCACGGAGATACCATCTCGCATTGCACAAGCCGCTGCAAGCTTCGGACGACTTAATGCTCGCGTCTGGAAGTCCCATGATTTAAAACTAGAGACAAAGGTCAGTGTATACAAAGCACTAATTTTACCTATCCTTTTATACGGAGCAGAGACATGGTGTACTTACAGAGCAGATATTAAAAAGCTCGACATATTCCATCAAAGATGTCTTAGATCTATCATGAAAATAAAATGGCAGGATCATATATCTAACACCGAAATCCTGCTCCGGATTCCTTGGTATCGAAGCACTACGTATACAGTATGAACTAAGGTGGTGTGGCCACATACTTCGCATGGATGACCGTCGCTTTCCAAAAGCAGTCTTTTACTCCGAGATGGCAAAGGGTAAACGGAAGCACGGTGGTCAGTATCTGCGTTATAAGGATGTGTTTAAAAGGCATTTGAACGTTTGCAGTGTTGATCATACGTGTTTGGAGGATCTCGCTTTACAACGGTCATGTTGGCACTCTACCATCTTTAAAAGTGTTGCAAGGTTTGAGGATAACCGTTTTTTTTTTTATATATCATAGGAGGCAAACGAACAGGTGTGTCACCTGATG
Source organism: Antheraea yamamai (assembly GCA_036509395.1). Classification (NCBI taxonomy): domain Eukaryota; kingdom Metazoa; phylum Arthropoda; class Insecta; order Lepidoptera; family Saturniidae; genus Antheraea; species Antheraea yamamai. The sequence continues at coordinate 67,327 of AP028452.1, forward strand.
TAAGTGATCACCACCGTCCATAGACACTTGCAACACCAGGGGAGACACAAGTGCGTTGCCAGCCTGTGTGGGGGAGGGGGGAGGAAGGGAAGGGGAAAGTGGAAAGGGAGGGGAGGTGGGTCTCCGGCGCTCTCACTGACCGAACGAAACGCAACAATGCAAGCACTGTTACTTCACGTCGGTTTTCTATGAGAGGGTGGTACTACCCCGGGAGAGCCGACCCATTCATGCTGAAACCAGTAATAGCTTCAGCGTGGCTCTACCACCTACCAAATAATTGACAAAAAACGCCAAGTATTAAAAGATAGATCGAAACCTTATTACACGTATACATACAATCAAAATGGCCAGCTCTACTGCTCTGTATGTGATCGGGTTTTCAAGAGCAAGTTTGGTTTCGCAAGTCACATTAGGGCCCACGCTCGAAAGAAATGAAACGTTTTGGAGTCGCCGTCATCGAAATCCATGAGGAGGACTATAATTACCTGAACACATTACACGCAAGTGCTCTAGGCCGTGTTTTATTATTAAGCCATACAGAATCACTGTCGGTCGCTAGTCTTACACTAGATACAAAAATTAAGGAAGCGTGTTGATCGGCTGTATCTAAGTCTAAAATAGTCGGATCGAAAGAGCATGTTAAAGCTCCAAGACTCTAGTTTCTGAATCTACAGGCTTTATAAAAAAACATGATTTTAATGCAAACCGAAAAAATAGCGCCAAAATTTTTCAATAAAATTCTTGGCATCCTTTTTCTGGCTCCAGGGGCTCCCAAGGTTTTTTTTGGTTAAATGATCATATGAACTATATAGCCTGTTTATTTAGCTTCAATTTCGTTTTTATATTTCCCTATGTCTGTTTCTCGTGGAGATATCTAATATTGAAGAAAAAATGACTCTTTTGTGTTCAACCACCAATATTTCAGTAACCAATAGGGTTTCAGAAACTGGAATAACATTCTTAGAAAATACTTTCAAGACATATGGAAAAAGAATTTCTGTCTGTCTGTTAATCTGCTTGAAAACTCAGAAATTACTGAACTCATTTACGTGATATCACTTGTAGATCACAAATATATTATTTAGCCGAGTTTTAGTATAGGCTTCTTTATATTATGAAGTGATATTAAGTCAATTGTAAAATTAAATGTCAAGTGGAACTAAGATATCTGCCAGTATACTTATTACTATTAAATATTGTTATTATTAAGTATATCATACTATTAAATATTGGCCAATATTGTGAATTATTTTATTGTGTAAAAAATATAAAAAAAGAATAAAATAAAATAAATTTAATGTTAATTAAAAATTACAGTGACAATTACATATATTAGTTCTTGAACTAATCAAACTACGTTCTATTGATTAAGTAGTTAATTGTACGTAATAAAAGGCCCTGCAATAATTTTTTAGATATAAAATAAGCCATGTAATTTATATATTTACTAGCTGACCCGTGCAACTTCGTCTGCACCAAATCGGTTATTACCGGTTTCAATTGTATTTTTAAACGCAAATAATCTTAAAAAACCTAAGACCCTATTGCAGCGTTATCCAGCACTTCCAATCGTGAATCCAAACTATCCAGGGACTCACTCAAATATATACCCAGTTGGTATGTGAGAAATCTTTTAAAATAAGCCTAGAATCTGTTCGCAGCATTACCTAAAGTAGTGTCATCAAAGTGAAGATCAAAACTAACTTACATATATTGCCGATAAATGTCTTCCCAGTACCCCTTGTAACTTCATCACGTAACATACTGTAAAAGTTGAACTTTATCTACATTCAATTTCCATTTTGTTTTAGTTGTTTGTTTTATAAGAATTTGTAAAGTATACGTGAAATCTGCATTCAATTTTAATTTGGTCACATTTATTTTACTTTTGACATACAAACCACCTTTTTTACTGAGATACTGAACTTGGGATAATATACCTTTCTAACAGTGAAAGAATTTTTGAAATCGGACCAGTAGTAGGTACCAAGCATTCCTCGAAAACAAAACTTTACCACTCATTATAATATTAGTATAAATACAACATAGTAACTGCAAACAGTAGTCCGGTGAAGCTGTTAAGACCTTGCTAGGTCAATAGCGTGGTCAGTTCGAGAAAAAAAAAATAACTGCATACACCTCAACTGATTTATTTTAATCTTAGATTCACAAACCTGAACCCAACTACTTCAAGACTCAACAACATTTAGAAAACTACTTTTATCAAATATCGAAACAACACACGTACTGATAGAACTCTAGTTGAGATTCATCTTCTACAATGCAATGTAATTGTTATCTAGGTTTATGTTTAGGAAAAAATCTTGTCACCTTTGTTTAGCAAACATTTTTTATACAATAAAATAAATGTAACAACATATAAGTGACAGTTTCGTTTACACATATTTTCTTCATATGAGGTCGATAATTACGCATAGAAATGTCATATAGCCGTAGCTCAGTTATAACGTACTGGGCATTATATGTATGGTCCGCCGGAGCCGACGGTTCGAATCCCGGCGATCTTTTTTTTTGGTATTTTTTTTAAAGTAGCTTAGGGAAATATAGCTTATCTTTTTAGCTAATCTGTCTGCTATATATAGCACAATGAAAATTTACCAAAATCCGTCAAAAATTTCATTAACTACAAATTTTTTACTTTCGTCCGTTATCCTGGAGAATCCCTTGCGTTTTATGAGATAAAAAGTATTCTAGATGTAACCTTGTAATATTAGTTATCACTGTGCCAAATTTCGTCAAAATTGGTTCAGTACTTTCAGAGTGGTACGTGTTCAAAGGGACAGACAAACAGGCATATCCTGGAAAATCCCTTGTGTTTTATGAGATAAAAAGTATCCTAGATGTAATCTCGTAATATTAGTTATCACTGTGCCAAGTTTCGTCAAAATCGGTTCAGTACTTTCAGAGTGATGCGTGTTCACAGGGACAGACAGACAGACAGACAGACAAAAATTGTAAAAAGATTATTTTTGGCTTCTATATCGATAACAAAGTCTACCCCGATAAAAATTTTCAAAAAATATTTAATGTACAGATTTGACCTTGCTACAGTTTTATTATAGTATAGAGTCAAAAATTTCATTAACTACAAATTTTTTACTTTCGTCCGTTATCCTGGAGAATCCCTTGCGTTTTATGAGATAAAAAGTATTCTAGATGTAACCTTGTAATATTAGTTATCACTGTGCCAAATTTCGTCAAAATTGGTTCAGTACTTTCAGAGTGGTACGTGTTCAAAGGGACAGACAAACAGGCATATCCTGGAAAATCCCTTGTGTTTTATGAGATAAAAAGTATCCTAGATGTAATCTCGTAATATTAGTTATCACTGTGCCAAGTTTCGTCAAAATCGGTTCAGTACTTTCAGAGTGATGCGTGTTCACAGGGACAGACAGACAGACAGACAGACAAAAATTGTAAAAAGATTATTTTTGGCTTCTATATCGATAACAAAGTCTACCCCGGTAAAAATTTTCAAAAAATATTTAATGTACAGATTTGACCTTGCTACAGTTTTATTATAGTATAGATAAGTGTATCTTTATGGCATTGGTTGTTACAAAAACCTCATTGAATTCATACGTTGAGGACACGCGAAAAGAGACACGGGCAAAGTTTGATAAAGTTAAAAAAGCGTTAAAAAAATTTAAAATTTTACTGCTGAACTATATAACAGACTTGAAATATTTCGAGTGATCTTTATGATTGTCGCAGGGCCACGGACAGTACACGGAGATAGACAACGAGAAGGAGTTCTTTATTGTTTGCAACAAGAGCGAGAACGTGTGCTGCCATTTCTACAAGAACGACTCTCCGCGATGCAAGATCTTCGACATGCACCTGAAGCAGCTCGCCGCCAAGCACGTCGAGACCAGGTTCATCAAGCTGGACGTGGAGCGAGCTCCCTTCCTCACCGGTCAGTCCCTACACTGCACCACAGTGGCCTTCAGCAATCACGACAGAGCTTTATGTTTTCAAATTAGGAATTATTAGCAAAGACACAGTTAGTCCGTTCATATAAATATTAACTAATAAAAAATTTTGCTCTGAGAACAACACAATACCACAGAATCCAAAACGTAGTAACACTGTCATCCATGGTCCACAATCACATCAGTTTTTCCATTCATTGTTCAATAACTGAACACGTTCAGAAAAATCAGCAACTATCTTACTCTCTATATATACTCTTGATAAATCTGTTTACTACTTGCTACAAGTTTAACCGTCATGTTACACACAGTATGGTAAAAATACTTATATTTTAACTCCATCTACTGTTCATTATTCATACTACATTCCTTACATGTTTTGTATTCTATTTATGTTATGAATGAAATTTATTTTTAACACCATATAAGCTCGTTTCCATTCCATTCACAGGCTCACCTCCCCTAGACCCCCTTCACACCCCTCCCTTCTCCTCTCCCCACCCTCCGAACACAGACTGGCAACGCACTTGTTGAGTTGGTGTTGCAAGTGTCTATGGACGGTGGTGATCACTTAAAATCAGGTGACCCACCTGTTCGTTTGCCTCCTGTGACATAAATAAACATTCTTCTAAAATTTCCTTTTTTTTATGTTCTGAAAAGGATTTAATCTTGTGACTTTTGTGTCTAATTCTCTTGTAGAACCAATTGATTAACGTAACGTCAATTTGTGTATCTGTGTAATTTAGTGACATTTATACCATATCTTAGATGGAAAGACTATAGGAAAGACACAATAGCATATGTGCACGAATCCGCAGGCACTGTTAGTATATAATATCTAGGTGAATATAAAGTGTATGTTGGTATTCAGGTCGGCTGAAGGTCCGGGTGATCCCAACATTGGGACTGGTCAAAGAGAACAAGACAAAAGACTTCATCGTTGGGTTCACTGACCTCGGCAACAGAGATGATTTCACAACCGACATACTCGAGTGGAGGATTGCCAGGTAACACACTAACTCACCTTTACACAACCCTACACACATTACCCACATTATATTAATTACTTGCTGTTTCTGCAGCTTGGTCTGCGTCGAACGTTATGTCAAAAAATAGTGGTTAATTAAATCATCTGAATGTATTGAATCCATTTACTTATTTACTTCTCTCTCATACTAAAGTCGCGTCGTCATTACAAGTACAATTACTTGTCAGAGTGAGCCGATTTTAATGAAACAAAGACAAATGTTACTTGAACATATGCTTTAGATTTTCTTGAAGAGGCTTTATCATGAATGCCGTACTTTAGCAGTGATGCGTGTTCAAACAAACACATAGACATTTCTAAAATTGATTGAAATGTATTTTATTACTTATTTCTAGATACCAGCAACATTTTTTTTCACATAAATGTAAAAACTACAGACTTGTTAGATTTACATTTTTACTATGTGTATAGATCTAACCTATCTAACCATAGAATTATGAAACCGCTTCCATTTACAATAGAAGTCGCATAAGCGTCGTGCCTGCCTTACTACTCATACATGAATTTTCATGTATGTCCTTCCCGACTCCCGTAAGCACGATCAGTCTGTTCGCGTAGCTCTGACAGTGAACGTCTCCGCTAAAATATTATTATACGCAGTAAATATGTCCAATTGTGCAGTGAATAATTGTAAAAATCATTACAGAAAGAAAAACCTAAAATCTAGTGGTATCTCTTTTCATGAGTAAGTATTGATTGAATTAAGTTTCTTTGTGAAATAAAATATTAAACTAAACCAAACTGTCATGGCAGCGCGCCATATGTCTAAGACGCTGTAGTGTTGTGCCTATTCGGATTGTATCGAGTATCTATTAGGTCTTTACCTATGAAATTGCCGTTTTGTATGAAAAAATTTAAACGAATTTTTCTCATGTATTTTTTATTTGTATTAATCGAAGTAATCACCCATGCAATCAATGCATCTTTGCCAACGCAGTGGCAGTTTATTTATGCCCTTCTTAAAGAAATCAGCTGGACGCGAGGCAACAAATTCTTCAAAGGCATTTTGTACTGCCTCTCGGGTATTGAATTTTTTTCCCGCCAAGGAGTTATCCAAATTCTGGAAAAAGTAGTCTGTAGGCGCAAGGTCTGGTGAGTAGGGCGGATGACGGAGAACTTCCAACCCCAGTTCTTGCAACTTGGAGACCGTCTGCTGTGCAGTATGAGGTCGCGCTTTTTCTTGCAGGAGCAGCGGAGACGAGCGATTGACCAATGCTGGTTGGAGATGTGCCAACTTCTCCATCATTGTGTTCAGTTCTTCACAGTACACATCTGCAGTAATGCTCACCCCGTTTGGTAAGAAGCTGTGATGAATCACACCGGCGCTAGACCACCAAACAGTGACCATCACTTTTCTAGAGGTAAGTTTTCGTTTAGTGCATTGTTTAGGTGCTGAACCAGGATCCAACCAACTTGCTGAGCGCTTGCGGTTATCAAACAGAATCCATTTTTCATCGCAGGTAACAATGCGGTTCAAAATTCCTTCATTTGTGTGTCTGTTGAGCAGTGCAAGGCACGTCTCGACGCGTACTTCGCGCTGGCGATCATTGAGTTCGTGGGGCACCCATTTGTCAAGCTTTTTTACCTTGCCAATTTGACGCAAATGGACCAATATTGTTTTGACGCTAACGTCGAAAGCTGCTGCTAATTCAGCCGTAGATTGTGTATCATCAGCTTCCACAATCGCCTTTAATTCGTCATTGTCGACCAAAGTCTTCGGACGACCGCGAGGTTCATTTTTCAGGTCGAAATTCCCAGAACGGAAGCGAGCAAGCCAATAACAGGTGGTGCGTTGGCTTGTAGTGTTAGCTCCGTAAACGTCGTTGATGTTTTGTGCCGCGTTGCTGGTTGTTGTCGACGTCACCGGAGGGTGCGATGCGGGGCTTTCTATGTTCAATTTAAGTGGACTGTATATGCGGGGTTATCTATGATAAATTTAAGTGGACTGTATTTGCGGGGGTGCTATATTGATATTCAACTATTGCGATCAGTTACGATTTGGGAGAGAAGGGCAGGATGGAAACTTGGCACATACCTCGCGGCGATGCAGTCTCCACGTGGCTAGCCGGCTAGGTGTTTCTCGTTTCTTTCCACCGAGTCTTCTCTCACACAACACTTATTGTTTATAATATATGTCGGCACGTATGTAGCGATGCGTTTATTTCTCACTCGACCATGCAAAAACCCAAAATGTTAGCATGCGGCGCGGCTCTGCGTGGTACGAGCCGCGTAAACCACTCGACGATAGCAGACGAAGTCACACAATGGCCGCCCCGCGTCCGTCGTTCACGGCGCGGCCCACCACAATCGAAACTAGCGGCGCGGCTCGGCGCGCTACCGAATTAGCATGTGCCATAGTTAAAGGGAACTGTGATTGGGCAAGATAGATGGCGTGACCTGATCGCAATTAATTGGTCGGGCTTCAAAGTGACATAATTTAATCCATAATGCGGGAATTTTCGAACATACATAAAGCGGCGCAACCATCTCCCCCGGCTTGAAGGGTTCCCTTCAAAATGACTAATCTAAATCGAATCTATATCAAATCAAGTCGAATCTATACCAAGCCAAACCGAGTCTATACTAAGCTAAATCGAATCTACACTAAGTTAAATCGAATCTACACTAAACTAAATCGAATCTACACTAAGCTAAATCTAAGGTATGCTAACCACTGCTATTGCTGATTAGGCAGAGGACAGAGACGAATAACAGGACGTAAATACGATCCGGTTGCGGTTTTAACTTGAACAATGCGAGTAATTCCATTAGCTCCGGAAAATACTTCCTCAACAACGCCTAATGGCCAATGCAGAGGTGGTGTATTCCATTTTTGACGCGACTCTAATGTGTGCAAGTAATCTGTTCTCCAACGCTTCCAGAACGACTGGACGAGTTTATCCAATAAATCGTAACGCGAAAGATCATGCAATCGATCTTCATCTATATCTCTACAAGGTAGGTACTTGAGAGGAGTATTCAACGACCATTTAATGCGGTTTTCAACTAATACTTGCGCGAATTCAGTGTTAAAATACTTTAATCTTAAAAATGCATGCAATTCTATGATATTACGTTTAGCTCCTACATAATTTGAGCCATTATCCGAATACATTTGCCCCACAGGGCCTCGACGCGACAAAAACCTTTTAAAGGCTGCCATGAAGCTTGATGTGCTTAAGTCACCTACTAATTTTATATGAATTGCACGAGTTGTCATGCAAACAAAAAAACAGACGTAAGCTTTCGTCGAACGAATACCACGACCACGTGAAATTGTTACTCTAAATGGACCGGTGTAATCCGTTCCGATGTGTGCAAATGGCTTAACTGACTCTACTACACGACAAGAACGATGGTCGGCCATTTCCGGAGCAGCAGCTCTCGGATGGAGCCTATAACATGGCACACATTTGTGTACCCTAGAGCGAATCAAATTACGAGCGGAAAATATCCAGTATTTTTGTCGCAGGATCGACATCAACAAATCAGGACCAGCGTGACAATTTATTTTGTGATAATAATCTACTAAAAGATTAAGAACATGGTCCTTTCGCGGCAAAACCACCGGGTGCATCTGGTCAAATGCCAAGTTTGATTGGCTCAAACGGCCACCAACTCGTATGAGCCCATCTTGTAAGAAGGGTTTCAAACGCTAAAATGCGTGACTACAGGGTTTGTCGCATTTAAGATTCCTCAATTCTGTTTCAACAGGTGCGGGCGAGATGTAACCTTTATCTAGGTACTCGATTATAACGTCGTCGTAAGCTTGTTTCAACTTAGGAGACGCTAGCATTTTTCTTTCTAAACAATAAAAACGTTTTTCAGCTAATCGACGAGAATCACCGAGAGAAAAAATATCACCCATAAAGGGGAGCGCGACAACACAACGACCGTCTTCCTCTCGAGCAGTCGTACGGCTATAAAACTCATCACAGGCTTTGTCTTCTGGGCTGAGAATAGGAGGACAACTGACTTCTTCAATTTCCCAAAATTTACGAACGGCAGATTCTAGTGGCTCGGTGGTGCAGCAGTAGGACACGGTCGAGCAAGAATCCATGCGAGCGGGAGCGATACCTACAATAACAAATCCAAGAACTGTTTCTAGTGCGTGCGGTGCGGTTTGTGACGTATGACCGGGAACCTTACGTGATAACAGGAGGTGCGGGAAAATCGAAGCTCCAATCAACATCTCAATATCTCCTGGAATAGCATAAGTATCGTCGGCCAAAGGTAAGTCACCAAAATTCGACAACAATGAAGTGTTGACTGAGATCGTCGGCAAACGTTCAGTCATCTTATCTACAACTAACGAATCCATTTCAAAACTAATTCTCGAATCAAAACGTGAGCAAAATTTAATTTTTACAGAGCCCTGAATGGCTTTTACGGAACCTCCAATTCCCTTTACAACTGAACATACCGAGTGATTATTTATATTTAAACCAAGGCGTTGACAACATTCAAGAGTTACAAAATTACTCTGCGAAGCGCTATCCAAAAGAGCGCGAACACTATGTTCCTTCCCACAAGTATCTACAACTATTACACGAGCGGTCGCGAGAAGCACAGTAGTAGGAGTTCGCGATAACGATAACGAGCACAATGCAACGTCATTTGAATGACCTGTGTGAGCGGCAGCGGCGCGCGCGTTCACAGTGTCCGACTGCACGTGGACAGTGGGCGTTCGCGAGGCAGCGCCAGGCGGCGACCGCGCGATCGCGTATCGGCCGGGCTCCGAGTTTGTTTCGGAGCGAACAATATCACGGCGCGATAAACCAACTCTGCTCACATTAGATGCGGCATTATTATCATTAAAATGAAGCAATGTATGATGCCTGCTTTGACATCTACGACAACTAGAATTGGAATTACAACAAGAAACACGATGTCCAACACTAAGACAATTGATACACAAATTATTGACCCGAACAAATTTATAACGCTCACTAGGTGTAAGTTTTAAGAAATTCGAGCATTTATAAATATGGTCATGATGAGCGTGACACAACGAACAAACAGACTGCGATGTAGTATTAACATATGTCTGCGTGCATTTGAGTGGTTTGGATACCACCTCCATTCTACGATCATAAATAATTTTCTTTGTAACTTCACGTTTTGGCAACGAAGTCCGTTGCAATATTTTAATTTGATCTCGCACAAATAACGATAATTCATCGAAAGATGACATTTTACAACTACGCTTATCTGATTCGAATGAACGTGCAGTTTCTGAATCTAATTTCTTTAGGGCGAGATATACAAATACAAAATCTGAGAGATCATCAACTTTCAGGTTTTTTAAAGCGGCGACTGAGCATGCGAATTTATCTAAAAATTGTTCTAAATTATTAGGCGTTGCAGACGAAATAAGTTTTAGTTCAAACATTTGATCTAGATACGAAGTGGCTAGTAGTCGTTTATCTTCGTATTTATCTTTAAGAAGATTCAAAATCAATAAATAATTGTCTGCGCATGGTGTTATACCGGCGCAGGTGGATCGAGCCTTGCCAGTTAACTTCCCTATTAAATAATACAATTTTGCCGAGTCTGTTAATGACGTATTATTATGTACAGTTGTTTCGAAGCTAGCGAAGAAAAGTGGCCAATTTTTTATATCGCCATTAAACTCAGGAATCTCAATTGGAGGAAGCCGAGGTAGTCTATTATGGCTCACTGGTTTGATCTCTGATTCCGACTGTATTGTTTTGGCGGCTCGCTTTACACAACCTAATAAATCTTCGAACGATGACAGCGATTGATAATCAATTATTGACGCGGAATTTAAACTTAATTCTAGACTAACTATTTTGTCTAAAATGGTTTCAAAGTCGCTATGCAAGCTATCTACGGTTTCCATTTCACACAAAAATGATTCTCTTGATGCTGCATTAGAACTAAGATCCTTCACGCGATCACAAATGCTTTGCATGCGAGCGAAAATTCTATCTCTTTTTGCATATAACACCTTTAACTGTACATCCAAGCTTTGTGTAGGTGCCATGATGATTCAAAATAAACAAAATAAAAACAGAATACGTCCGTATATATTTAAATGCACTTCCGAAATAAACAAAACAAAAACAGAATACGTCCGTATAATTTTAAATGCACTTCTAAAATAATAAGCTTGAAATTTTACGTATCGTATGTACGTCTCTGTTACCGTGCGGTCTATTTAACGAAAAAAATATAAGTACACTACAAAAAATAATACCGAGATAACATTTACATAAACTGCCTCAAGTATTAGAAAAAACTAGAATATGTAGTTAGGTACGTATTGACGAAAGTAATACCGAAATAACTTTTACATAAACTGCCTCGATACTTAGAAAAAAACCAGAATATGTAGGTAGGTACGCATCGACGCTCACTGAGCTCGCTTCTTAACCAATGCTAATAATAATTATGAGATTCTACGCGAGGTGAACGAAATATTACGAAAACAAATTAAGTATAACTTGTAATGAAATACTTTTCAACAATTTATTTATATACTAAAAGAATACGAGAACAAAGATCGTTATCTTATTTACCTGATGCGGGGCGAACTGTAATATAAAGGTAAACAAGTAACTATAAGAATACGAGAACAAAGTGATCGTTATCTTATTTACCTAATGCGGGACTAACTACGCGTGAATACTACTAATATTGAACTGTGAACTAGTGAACTGAAACGAAATAATTAAGCATACAATATACTTAATAAATATGCGGCTAAAGAACGATTTATAGTTTGTTCGAGTGAGAAATACGAAACAATTAGTGTATTTAACTACCTACTAATAATTTAGAAACGGTAATTGACATTAATGCGATTTCTTTTCACTAATTAACTGCTAAAATCTATCAATCTACAACTACAACTAGCACAATCCGGTTCGAAAGACCAAATAAAATGGTGTGGTCGTGGTATAATCCGGCTCGACTGGACCAAAGTAAATGGTGGTATAATCCGGCTCGAAACGGACCAACTAAAAATGGTGACGCCGCGGCGATGTCGACGTCACCGTGGGGCGTGCGGGTGCGGTACGACACAACAAGACACTGTGCGAGCCGCGTAAACCACTCGACGATAGCAGACGAAGTCACACAATGGCCGCCCCGCGTCCGTCGCGCACGGCGCGGCCCTCCACAATCGAAACTAGCGGCGCGGCTCAGCGCGCTACCGAATTAGCATGTGCCATAGTTAAAGGGAACTGTGATTGGGCAAGATAGATGGCGTGACCTGATCGCAATTAATTGGTCGGGCTTCAAAGTGACATAATTTAATCCATAATGCGGGAATTTTCGAACATACATAAAGCGGCGCAACCATTAACCGATACTTTTGATAACTGTTGTGATATTTTTTATTTGTCATTTAAATTATATAATGTTTATTTATTTATATATTTTTATGATTATTTAGTAAACACATAATAATTCTATATACCTTATGTACTTATATACTTAAATAATTTAATAAGCTCTTTTCAGTGAAACACTGCTATCCAAAGAAACCATTCCACGCGGACGAAGTCGCGGGTACAGCTAGTTAAAATATATTTAAACATCACACTCTATTACATTTTTAAAAGTAGTAAAGATAAAGTAAATTCGAAGAGTCGAGTTTATAATAATCTTATTTTATTTAAGGGTTATAAAATTTTGTATTATAATATTTAATTAAATATATTTTTATTGTATTTTAGTGATTAAGATGCTATTGTTACAATAAATAAATTGAATACATTTTTATCGAACTTTTTTTATCATAATTAACATATCGATACATTGTCCGTACAAGTTTGTAATGCACATCACTATAGAAACAATGGGCGTTACCCCGCCTTACCCCCACGTCCCTCCTCACAGCCGCGAAAACGGATCGCACGGTTCCCATACTAAAAACCGATTGTGCACTCTCTATTAACTACGCGCAAGTTTGTTACTCCATGTATCTAACCTATAACAGTGGTCGGCAAACTCATCATCTAAAAGAGCCAAATATATAACAATACGAAACTGAAATGTATTCAAAGCGCCTTTTTTTTAAATAATTAGGATTAAAAGTACACTCCCGAGCTTGCCTTTGCTGAATGTCTTTTTTGTGAGGACCTAACCATGCTATTGTTGCCTTCTAAAACTTTGTCTCTTTCCTGTAGACTTATGTTACAAAGTGTTTACTCGTCTCTTACAAGGCGAGTCAATAGACGTTAGTTATTCAGTGTCTACACTAAATATTTTGTGGGAGAGCCGCAATTAAGGAAAAAAGGAAAGCAAAGGAACTATGGGCATATCAGTAACCAAGGTGCATATCGGGATTTCGATCTGTGGACATTGAATCAATGTTCCTCCATTAAGTAATTCTGTGTATGCAAGTGAAATATCTCTTAAAGCCCTTTTCTTATACCACTTTGTATTATTATTGTATCCAGACAGTGATGTGTGAGAGCACATCTCGCTTCCCGAACAAATCTTAGAAGTCTGTTAGAATAAGTCTTATCAAAGAATATTTTGGAAAGATCAATATGGAGTTCAAGTATAATTAAATCCTTATATATATAAATCTTTTGTTTGTGTGTATGTGACTGATCTCCTAAACAGCTGGACAGATTTTGATGTAGTAATATTAAGTTTTAGTGACATAAAATTATTAAGTTTTATAATAAAGACACTAGATTTTTTTTTTTCATAAAATTATAAATTCATGAACGCCAGTAACTGCTGTAGTTAGTAACTAGGCGTTGTAGGCGTTGTTATTGAATAAGAGTTGTATGTATGTGCGCAGGGCGGGAGTGATCGAGTACTCCGGCGACCTGGCCACCCCGCCCGCCGACGCGCGCAAGCAGCGACTACTGCAAGCGCAGAGCAAGAAGAGTATCCGCGGCCGCGCCGACTCCGACTCCGACCTCTCCGACTAGCCTCCCCCCTCCTGTGCCCTCCCCGGGGGACGCTCTCTTTATTCTTTATTTATAGTATTATCCTTACACTTACCCGCCGTCCCTCTCACGGACATTATAAACATTACGTAATATTGGAATACTATCTCTACTCAGATACAGGGAGTTGGGTCAACGGATATACATGTCTCCCCCCTCCACCATTATTCTCGACCGAAGTATTTCATAATTTTCAAAATTCGGTTACGGGCAGTCTAAACTAAAATTTAATCATGTTTATTGTTCTGCAAGTTGTAAAATAACACAAATCACCTCCACCTGAGCAAAATTTTCTATCCATGTCTATATGTACCGTGGCACGTGTAATTGTACGTACGGTTACCTGTTTTATTTAGTATTAGGTTATTACAAATAACAAAATTAACTATGCAATTGTTTCCAAAACCTTTGTTCTGTTACGTCTACCATTGTTTTTTATTTCTGCATCCCCTAACATTTTAATAGATAATAATAATAACACGGCATACTCTAAATAATTTATCTATAAATGTTAACGTGCCTTCATGTGAGGCGCATATTAAAACTACAGCTTCAAAGACTATATTTATTTTCATATGAAAAATAGGTCGCGGTGTTACCGACTAGTTATTACCCATATTGCGCTAGATTTTATATTTTATGTGGAAAATTACAATAGTATGTATGTTCGTATGTATTGAGTTTAAAAGTATATCGATTTTTTTATAATAAATTATATGTAACTTTGCATATTGTAATTTTATTTTTATTTGATAAAATGTAATTATTGAGTCTATGGATTAACTCCGCGCTTGGAACGATCGGACTTATACTATATATATATATATATATATAGTTAAATATCAACAGACACTAAGGCGAGTTGTTGCGTGATGAAATTTCATCGGCAATTTGTCAAAATCATCGATTGATTGATTGATTATTTTATTAGTCGTTGTAAGGCTCAATGTATGTGCAACAGTGCAACGGCGAAAAATTTGTTACTCTATAGCACTACTCTGGAAGCTCCTTCAGGGGAATAAGAAGTACGCTTCCTATGGACGCGAGTGTCGTCATCCCCGAATACTGAAAGAATCTTATATTCAACTATAATCAAAGATGAATACTCTATATAGACAACATTACATTTAAAAATATATAATTCTCTGCAGCGTTATCTAGTGGCGATGTTTTCGTGAAAAGTATATTTTTGGATGATGGCAGAATGTTTCGCATGGCCTTAGTTAGTGCCTCAGGTTTTCTGCTTCACCAAGCTCGCGTCGTTCGTAATTAGTATCCGCTCGCTCATAAACTGTTTTGTTTTGTAGGTGCTTAATAATAATAATAAAACTTTATTTAATTCCATGCATAATACATATTAAACGATAACAATTGGTAACTTATTAATCTATAATATTCAATTACGGTTGTTACACTTAGATGAATTTGATTTCTAATTCTAAATTCTATTTTGTAATTATTTTAATTATTATTTTCTTTATTTATCAACTTCTAATTATTTAATGCATGGACCCCGTTCGGGTAAAAGCCTCCCCCAAGGAATGCCATCCCTCTCTGTCATTAGCTCTGTCCAGCCAACTTCTACCCGCGCACGCTACAATTTCGTCTGCCCATCTGGCCTTTGGTCGACCTCTTGATCTAGTGCCTTTTGGCCCAGACCACTTTACTGACCGTAGAGTCCATCTATCGTCCTTGTAACTGGCTTCGTGACCCGCCCACTTCCATTTAGCCTTCATTGCAAAAGTTAAGACATCGTATATTTTTGTCTTCTTTCGCATGTCAACGTTCTTTATCTTATCCTTCAATTTTATACCTAGCCAACTTCTTTCCATTCTTCTCTGGGTAGTCTGAATTTTAGGACATCAAAACTTTAATATGAAATGGGTCCACCAGATTTTTTAATTGTCGCCAGGGTCCTTTATTAAAAGAAGATTAAGAAACCTCTTCCTTAAGGATTTTCGCTATAATAAATTAGTATTTATTCACCACCATCATATTTAATTATTATTATTACAGTTAAAAGTAAATTTAGTAAATATCTGAATTGTTCAAAACTATAAAGGTTCAACATTTTTTTTTTCGAACTGACTACGGTATTGACCTGGCAAGGTCTTTACAACTTCACCGGACAAGGTTCAACATATATTTAGAGCACCTGTTATAGGTAGCACGAAGAAGCGTTTTATTCGCTAGCATCATCTATAGACCCGAACCATATGCTTCTCTGTGGATATCAAAGATTTGACGTTTACAATAACATGCCAAGTGACAATGACACTGGCAGTTAGTACTTGACATAAAGTATATAGTCAATAGTGCATAAGTCTTAGCTGATGGTGCTAGTTGCCGAGTGATGTTTTTTTAGTTATTTTCTAATGAAAGAAAAATTAAACAAACAATAAATATTGCTCAATTTTCAAACCTGTTATTCCTATTTTTAATTGAGATTGTAAATTCTTTGAATCATAGCTCAGTTTTTTGTTAATTTTATTGAAAACGAAAAGTATTTCAAAGAATCTAGTTGGCGGCGAAGGAAACTACGGTTTGAAGTAAGTACACAGTTCCATATTTATAATTCATGTATGCATTACGAACGGTAAACCATTCGTTATTTACTGTGGTGGCTTAGTTCAATATCGCAGTGCTGGAAAATCAACAAGGTTACTTCTAGTTCAGGTTTTAGGACTTTGTACTTAGGTTACAAACTATAAATAACATTGTTTTTCTACGTAATAGGCCGTTACGTTCATTAACACTTTATTTTTAGCGTGCTTCATATGATGTGTGAGTGCACACGCGTGGTTTTTTCATGAATTTAATTAAATACACATAATTTACGACATTTACTACGTAGATAAGTCCTGGATTAGGAGTTTGATAGCGATCTTTTATAGCGCGAATTTGTTTTTTTTACGAGTCACGGTCCAAGAATCAAGTTGACGAGAAAAATAAACTAATGTATTCAATGCACATACGTGTATGTTACCCATAAAATTGGAATCTTTTAGAAGATAGGGATTCTAAATTAGTTTCAACACCAACAAATTTTAACGTAACCCTTATTCCAGGATGTGAATTTCTAATGCTGCCCCGCATAATGAGTATTATGTAAATATTATCTGTGTATGTTTATACATACCGATTTTTGTAAAAATTGGTTAAACCGTACAGAAATTGACATGTACCAATGCCATCTAGTTGCAAGTTATAATAAAATAGCATAAAACTTTTCTTGTGGAAAAAATAGTCACCTGTGCAATATTTGTGGTAATCAGAGATATAATACCAGATAAATTTACTTGCCATTTTTAAGTTGCCTGCTTTAATGTTTTATGATTACTGAGTACCTTCTGTGTAAAAGGATACAAGTAGAGTCAATAATAACCTGTAAAAGTTTATTCAGAATTAATTAATAGATACATCAGTATTATCTCTAATATAAAATTTGTATCTCTTTGTATATAACTGAATTCAATTACTTCTATTTATCCTAATAGAGTTATCTGGAGGAGTTATCTTGGCTATAAGTTAAACACAGTAAGTTGTGCTGTAGCCGAGTTTTTTTTAAACTAACTAGCCAAATTATGTAGACTTTTCACATAAAAAGAAAACATAAGATTGCAAATTTTCAATCTCATCACCATCTCA
>AP028452.1:85408-259334 GCA_036509395.1 Antheraea yamamai
TGGAGCCAAATGCAATATTTAAAACTCTCCATATGCTTGGTATTAGTAAAATGTTTGTGTACCGGTCTATTAATAGGTACAATGAGACCTCCTCTGTTTGTCACAGAAAAAGATCTGGCCGTCCACGTAGTGTTCGTACGAAAAAGGTGGTCAAAGCAGTAAGGGAAAGAATTCGAAGAAATCCTGTCCGAAAGCAAAAGATTTTATCTCGGGAGATGAAGATAGCACCTAGAACTATGTCGCGTATTTTAAAAGATGACTTAGGACTTGCAGCCTATAAGAGACGTACTGGTCATTTCTTAACTGATAATTTAAAAAAGAATAGGGTGGTAAAATCGAAACAACTACTGAAGCGGTACGCAAAGGGAGGTCACAGAAAAATTTTGTTTACGGATGAGAAAAATTTTACAATTGAATAACATTTTAAGAAACAAAATAACCGTATTAATGCTCAAAGCTCTAAGGAAGCTTCCCAATTAGTCGTCAGAGTGCAACGTGGGTACTATCCGACTTCAGTGATGATTTGGTGGGGTATTAGCTATGAAGGAGTGACTGAGCCATACTTTTGTGATAAAGGTATCAAAACATCGGCACAAGTGTATCAAGATACCATTCTTGAGAAGGTAGTGAAGCCCCTTAACAACACTATGTTCAACAACCAAGAATGGTCCTTCCAGCAAGACTCGGCGCCGGGTCATAAAGCTCGGTCTACGCAGTCTTGGTTGGAAACGAACGTTTCAGACTTCATCAGAGCTGAAGACTTGCCGTCGTCTAGTCCCGATCTTAATCCGCTGGATTATGATTTATAATCAATTTTAGAGAGTACGGCTTGCTTTAAACGCCATGATAATTTAGAGTCCCTAAAACAATCCGTACGATTGACAGTGAAGAATTTTTCCATGGAAAGAGTGCGTGCTTCTGTTGATAACTGGCCTCAACGTTTAAAGGGCTGTATTGCAGCCAATGGAAACCACTTTGAATAAGCTTTTTATATTTTAAATTGTTTTATATTTATGTATTAAACTAACACACTGTAAAAGTAATAAATGTTATTTGCAATAGAAAATATATTTTTTCTTTGTTTCAGTATTTATGGCAAGACTAGGTATATATGGAGGGTAGAGGTAAGGAGAACTATCTCATAAGGGGGTAATGTTGAAAAAAAAGAAAAAGTGCAAGTAGGTAGTAATATTACAAGTTTATTGTTTTCATTTCAATGATCTAATAAAATGGTGGCCTTTTTGTTAGCTCTTTTCAGGGAGTTTTTGAGACATTTCACACTTCACCCTCCGTGGTATTATTTCCCATCCACTTCACTTGTACACAATGATCGAACTGTATTACGTAAAACACCAACAATATTACAAAATATACAGTCAAATAACACAAGATTATAAATATTCATATATATAAAAATCAATCTTTGTATCTTTGTCCTCTATGCATGCCGAAACTACTGAACAGATTGTGATAATAATTTAGGGGGGTATTTTGGGGACGCTCGAAAGTGTTCCTGTATCAAAATATTTATATATATGTAAAGAAAAGGTATTTCTTAAGTATTACATGGAGTGTCATCATCTTCCAGTTACAAACTCTCTAATAAATTTAGTATATTAAAAATAAACGTAACGTCATGTCAAAGTAATTGATAAAAGATTAAAGAAAAATTGTAGGAAGTAAAATTCTAAAAGATAAACTTGTAATGTCGTTTCTATGTTTACAAGTGGGTATTTATGTAGATAATTATGTAATTTAGCATAGTTTTATGTAATGTATTATGCAATAAATAAACTTTCTATGTTTACAGAACAACACATAGAAGTTTTATTCTTTGTTCCAATATTAATCTTATATAGATAAGTGTGTTTTTAATATATTAATGAAATAGTTTTCCTTAAAGAAAGAAAGGGTTTTTTGTTCTTAAAACTTTTGACACTAAATTTCAATATTATTTTGACATATTTCAATTGAATATAATTATCTGTTTATCTCATCGACTTCCGAATTAGCCACAATAGGTCAAAATGGCATACGCTAAGTTTTTAATTACTTTTTAAATTTCGTGACATTCGGCAATGATATTTATGTACCCGTATGCTTGCAACAATACATTTATTTATATGACAATGTGATACATACATATGTATATCATTTTAATCTACAGTAATATTATTGAACGTAATAAATACCCTTCTTTATCCTCCACCTACACAGGTGAAGTAGTCGCTATATTATAAGCTATGAAATTTGTACTATCACATAAATGAGATCAAACTATCATATTGACAGATTCTCTGAGTTGCTTACAAACTATTCAGCATAGTCCGATTTTTTCTAATGTAGAGTCCCCAGTTATTACAATTATTAAATTCCATTTGTATCAACCTCATTGTTTAGGAATTTATGTAGTTCTAGCGTGGATACCAGGACATAGTGGGAACCAGGGTAATGAAGCTGTTGATCTTCTTGCTAAAGAAGCTATCCAGACTGGATATATTGATCACTATAATACCTGTGTTCAGGATTTATCCTCTCCAAACAATACTGATTTGTTTGCATAATGGAACTCAAACTGGTATGCATCCAACCAAATGAATGGCAAATCATATGCTTCCGGATATATTCAGGATAACATTCCGGGTAACCCATAGCTTTGTAACTTTCGTGACTGTTGCGTGACAAACTTGCTGCGTCTACTATCTGTAGACTGACGATCTATTTGTAGAGGTGTGCTCTCCAGTCCATCTTGCAGAGCTCAGAATCAGGACCAACATTTTTTTCAATTGCCCCAATTTAGTATTGTATTGTATGATATTTTACTTAACAAGATACTACGTCCATCTGATTTTAACAAACGCACAAAGGTGTGTTTTTTTCCTTTTGTCACTACTCTGGCTAATTTTATAAGTTTTAACAAAATTAAACTTTAACATAACACAATTAACAGTAATTATTATGTAAATATATATTTACTTAAGGCATGATTTCTGTAAGTGTTGTGTTTGTCTTTGTATAATAGGTCTTTACCTATGAAATTGCCGTTCTGCAGTACTGGTCATTTCAAATCAAAATAATTTTTGTTTGGCTAAGAATTCTAATTTCAAATTAATTTTATTTTAAAAACATGGAATTCTTTTTCCAAAAGTAGTCATTTGTTTATTGATTAGTGTTACATTTTCATCGCATTTCAATCTTTTTTGTCATCATGGATACGTTAAAAATTCGAGTAATTATGGAATATGAGTACCGTCGTGGCAGCAACGCGGCACAAGCGGCACGCAACATCAACGGCGTTTACGGAGCTGACACTACAAGCCAACGCACCACCTGTTATTGCTTTGCTCGCTTCCGTTCTGGGAATTTCGACCTGAAAAATGAACCTCGCGGTCGTGCGAAGATTTTGGTCGACAATGACGAATTAAAGGCGATTGTGCAAGCTGATGATACACAATCTACGGCTGAATTAGCAGCAGCTGTCGACGTTAGCGTCAAAACAATATTGGTCCATTTGCGTCAAATTGGCAAGGTAAAAAAGCTTGACAAATGGGTGCCCCACGAACTCAATGATCGCCAGCGCGAAGTACGCGTCGAGACGTGCCTTGCACTGCTCAACAGACACACAAATGAAGGAATTTTGAACCGCATTGTTACCTGCAATGAAAAATGGATTCTGTTTGATAACCGCAAGTGCTCAGCAAGTAGGTTGGATCCTGGTTCAGCACCTAAACAATGCACTAAACGAAAACTTACCCCTAGAAAAGTGATGGTCACTGTTTGGTGGGCTAGTGCCGGTGTGATTCATCACAGCTTCTTACCAAACGGGGTGAGCATTACTGCAGATGTGTACTGTAAAGAACTGAACACAATGATGGAGAAGCTGGCACATCTCCAACCAGCATTGGTCAACCGCTCGTCTCCGCTGCTTCTGCACGATAACGCGCGACCTCATACTGCACAGCAGACGGTCTCCAAGTTGCAAGAACTGGGGTTGGAAGTTCTCCGTCATCCGCCCTACTCACCAGACCTTGTGCCTACAGACTACTACTTTTCCAGAATTTGGATAACTCCTTGGCGGGGAAAAAATTCAATACCTGAGAGGCAGTACAAAATGCCTTTGAAGAATTTGTTGCCTCCCGTCCAGCTGATTTCTTTAAGAAGAGCATCAATAAACTGCCACTGCGTTGGCAAAGATGCATTGATTGCATGGGTGATTACTTCGATTAATACAAATAAAATATACATGAAAAAAATTCGTTTTAATTTTTTCATACAAAACGGCAATTTCATAGGTAAAGATCTAATATTTCAGTGGCCTAATCGGGAAGAATTAAATTATACAATAAAAATTACATAGTATAAAACAAAGTCCCCTACCGCGTCTGTCTGTCTGTCTGTTCGCGATAAACTCAAAAACTACTGAACGGATCTTTATGCGGTTTCCACCAGTGGATAAAGTGATTCGCGAGGAACGTTTTGGTATATAATTTGTCCAGGATTTTTTTTATAATCAGGGCGGGACAACGTCTGCCGGGCCCGCTAGTTATACAATAAAAATGTAATACTACCTATACAGTGACTCTCCCATGACTGACTTGACATTGGTAGAATTCGTATCTATAAAACTCCATTATAAAAAAATTGAAGTTAGTGAGTTTAGATGTTCGGGGTAATCTCTAGTACTACTGATCCGATTTTGAAAATTCTGTCACTGTTAGAAAAGTATATTAGACTACTTTCTATTTTGGTAAATATATATTCTCAATACTTAATCACAATAAATGTAATTCAAATTAGTATAGCGTGCGTTGCTGGAATGATTAAAATAAAGGAATAAAATATCCGTAGCAAAATTTATTACTGTTAGCTTTACAAAAAAATACGTGACACCATATAATATCTAAGTTTAATATTTCAACCGAAAAGAAAGAAAGTAAACGCTATAATTGCTAATTACAAATTACTAAATTTATTAGACACGGGTTTCATGTATACTTTACAAATTCTTATCAAAACAAATAGGTAAATCAAAATCAAAATTTCATGGAGATAAAGTTTACTTTTTACAGCATGTTAATTGATGGAGTAGGTTAGAACATACGAACTATAAGCCGCAGCCCAGGGGATACCGGGAAGACATTTCTTGCCAATATATATAGGATAGTTTGGTTTCACTATTGGACCCGGTGGGTGTCCTACAATTGGGTTCTAAGGTTTTTTAAGATTTTTTGCGTTTGAAAATAAAATCGATTTGCCGCTGACGAAGTTGTGCGAGTCAGCTAGAAAAATATAAAATCCACTACATGATTGGACTACTTTTTTCTTTTTTTTTTCGAACTGACTACGCTATTGACCAAGTAAGGTCTTAACAGCTTCATCGGACTACTAATTGTACTACGATCCCTACAAAAACTTCAATTGTATACTAGGGGTACATTCCACTAAGCGTTCACATCACCTAAAATACTTTTTTAACCG
Source organism: Antheraea yamamai (assembly GCA_036509395.1). Classification (NCBI taxonomy): domain Eukaryota; kingdom Metazoa; phylum Arthropoda; class Insecta; order Lepidoptera; family Saturniidae; genus Antheraea; species Antheraea yamamai. The sequence continues at coordinate 90,887 of AP028452.1, forward strand.
TTCCAAATGGCTACTACGTTCGTTGTGGTCGCGGCGAAAATGACACTAATGACGTAAATTAATAAAATACTCTACTAAAATTAGATATAAAAACTGAATTATACATTTTTTTGAATATAAATCAATTTAACTAATAATTACTAAAATTAACTGTTAAGAACTGCAAATGGTAACTTAATCCCTTAAAGCTTTTATTTTATTTTTTCTAACTTGCCATTTGTATTATTTACTGACAAAACCATAGGGGCCAAGTTTCGTACTCTATCGACATGTGACTAGAACGTGAGGCGTCTGTCTAACTCAACTCCGAGACATTTTACCTCAGTGGCCCAAGGAATTTCGATTCCGTATAGCCTGATAGGCTTAAGTTTGTGAGAACGCTGCCTGGGATCAAAAAATATTTCGGTGCTCTTATCAGGATAGAACCCCGTGGCCATGAGCGTGATTGTCGTGAATGCTTAGTGGAACGCACTCTGGCTGTTGACACTCTGGTTGTCATTTGTCAGTACTGTCAACAATTGACAATCGAAAACAAATACACATTTTCTGTGGGGGTCTTTAAAAACTTAGTAATATATATGTTATTTTGTTCAGAGTTACTACGCAGTGAGTGAGACATCAAGTAATCGTGTACTGTGTCGATTGTAATAAAAAATAAATTTCAATAAAGGTTAGTTTCATTGTAATTATTAGATATAAAAACATATGTACCGCATGAGGTCATCAGCCTTCAATGAGAACAACTGGGAACCTTCTTCGCATTTCATATGGTGTATAAGTGAGAGTTGCGATATGTCGTGATGACGATAAAATAAAAAAGAGAAGAAAAATTAAATGTTCATTGATAATATACTACAATCTGAAATATTTTTTAGCGATTATCCTAAATAAAAGCAACTTCTGTCTGTCCGTCTTTCTCTGTGTTAGTGTGCTTAGGTACTACTTTTTTCGATTATTTTTTTCTCGAAAACTACGCGTGTCCGCATGTAAAAACTTTGCGTGTGTGCTAATAGTAATGTAACTTTTTAAGTAAAAAAATATCAACCCCCAACTCGACGGACGTCAATGGAAAGCTGAGCCTGCGCTTATTCCCACGTTAAAACTATTTAACGCTAATTTACATGGTCCTTTTCTTTAAATCATATGTCTATTCTTTGGTCAGATTTTAGTATATGTTTTGTTATATTAGATAACTAGCTGGCCCGGCAGACGTTGTCCCGCCCTGATTATAAAAAATCTTTGACAAATTATATACCAAAACGTTCGTCATGAATCAATTTATCCACTGCTGAAAACCGCTTGAAAATCCATTCAGTAGTTTTTGAGTTTATCATGAACAGACGCGGTAGGGGACTTTGTTTTATACTTATTACAAATCTGTAATATGGCTAAATATTATTTTTGTAGTTCGCATGTGTAGAAATGCAGACAGCTAATTTCTTTCATGGAAATTAAGTTTTAAGTTTTAAGACTGTCGCTTTTATTATAACTCATCAACAAAGCTCCAACACCATGTTATTAATAATAATAATAGTTGGCATGCCATTCTCCTTTCTATGGAGAATCTATAAAAAGTCTATTTTGTGCCATCTCTCTATTACTCATTGCTAGGATACAGGAGGTTATATTTTATTTTATTAATCTCTAGTGGTCGCATCTTCCTCTGCATTTGTATTCGAGTATTCTATTTTAGTGAGGTCATTAAAACTCAACCATACTGCAACTCTAATAGTTAATACTGTGCATGCTGAAATTATTTACAGATGACAGGAATTTTGTTAACCGTATGTACTGTGCTACTGTAAAGCTGTATTACTGTCAAGCTTCATCAAAATCCATTGTGTACTTTTTACATGAAAGAGTAACCATCATCAAGTCAACCATCCATCCTTAGAAACTTTCTCATGTAAAATGTTAATAGGAATATATTGTAATTTAATGTAGACGAAAGTCATGAGGTGTTGCTAGTACATTGTATTTTTCTTATATGTTGTAGGTTCTAACATTTGGTCACAACTTGGTGGTCTAACATGGTTAACATGCTAAACCTAAAGGGGGACTGGCTCTCAAGTGCTGCCCATAGGTGCTTGGTAATAAATGTTTCAATGGAGGGTCATAGTTAATCAGACAGGTTTTCAAAAAGCCCTACTACCATACAAAACATATAATTGAATGTACAGAATACAAAGATTACTGACCCATATCCCATGGCTAAGTTTGGGCAGAGGATAAATAAAAATAAAATGTTTCCTTACATCAACCATCCATCTGTGTTCTCTCTCTACAATCTCTCTACAACCTTCTGAAGGACCTTGGCCTGTCGAGAACTGCAGTAAGTTCTATTTTAGAACGAGTATCAAAGGCTGCACTAACAGGTTCCTACCAAATTTGGCTAGGCAGGGCGGGAAACTCGAGCAGTGAAGGTGAGCGTTGATGCGCATCTCAAAGGGGGCCTCCTTAAACCTACACCTGGGTTGCAAGTCCTGGGAACTGCTCTGAGTTTCTCCCTCTGCCACACGATGGACCCGGCACCCGCACGGTGAATCCATGGAAGGCTAAGAAGTTCGTCTCTCCCTCTGTAGATGTACTACTTCTGATATTCTTTACATAATCATCAGAGATATTTTAGTTTGTAATATTAACATGAATAACCATGGTTTTGTGCAGATTCCAGAATGGAGCAAGTGTTGCAGCATGTCGCCCAGACTGTCGAGAAACAAATTGATAATGAGATTGAAAGGTAAGTTAACTCTTACCCTTTATGGTTTCGGTATTCGCCAGTAATAAAGCTTGTATTTGCAATTGAAAATTTCATTATATCTATCTCTAATCTAAAATTATCAATAGAGAATTTTTAGAATATACATTCCTTGGGAGCAGTACTCTTCTACTACCTTTTTACTACTGTCCTTTTCTGAACCCCTGATAACCTGTATATAAAATCATTCAATGATTATTTGAGTAGTCGAACTGTACAAGTGTAACAAACAAATATATTCACTTGTACATTTACAATATTAGTAAAGGTGAAGTTTATTGTGTCAAACCTGATGTTCCACACAAAAGATGTGTAACTTATGATTATAAAAGTACATTGCATTGTTAGATTCTTTTACAATTAACTCTACCACGTATGAATTTAATTGACTGGTTTTGAAATTGTTAATCCTAAAGTTGATTAAAGTGAAATAGATAAAACTTTAAGGCTATTCTAGTTTTAAACTATATTCCAAATCGCCCTCCTGAGCCTTTAAGTCATGCCTGGGGTAATTCAAGTATTATGTAAGCAGTAAAGGGAAGGTCTTTGATTTGCTTATTTTTGATGACATAAGGGATGGGGGTATCTGGATGTGTGGCGCGTGGACTTATCCACTGAGCTACCATCGCCCTAGTAGCGAATTGATACTTGTAGGGCCCCATCAGAAATTAATTAACCAAATAAAAGATGAAAGTCAATAAAAATGTCTAAATTCACATAGCCTACAAGAAATCTACTCTAATCTACAATCTAATGTTATTTATCTTCTTCTTTTTTAAAATGGCAACATGTGTGCGCACACAATTTTGCCAATGTCAAGTGAATGGAGCCATAAACAATGGAGATTGCGCCAGACAATTAAACAATTATCTTTATATCCAGACCGGGCTATCTACAAACAGATACCACAAAGAAAGCACATGTAAACTAAACATACGACATATTGTTAGAATACAGACATACACAGGAGCATTACACTAAAATCTAAAGTTTATTTTTGTTAGTATTAATAAATTTCGACAAGCATTCTAGTCATATCCATACATATAATAAAAATGAAGTGTCAGTATGTAATATCAAAATATTTTTTTTTACTGATTGGGTACGAAAGCATACACGCTACTGATAACAAAAATGCAATATTTAAAATATTTTAGTTTATACTAACTGGTTGCGCCGCTTTATATATATTTGAAATTCCCGCATTATTGTGATCAGATCGCGCCACTTTCCAGCCCCGCTCGATTACCCTTTCCTATGGCACATGCTTATATAATGTAGCGCGTCGAACGCGCCGCCACCACTGCTACTATCAGTGTTGTTGTTGCCCGCGCCGCGTCCATTTTTGTCGTACCGCGCCGCATGCAAATAGTTTGAATTTTCGCCTGGTCGAGTGAAAAATAAACGCATCGCTACATACGTGCCGACATACATTATAAACAATAAGTGTTGTGTGGGAGAAAACCCAGTGGAGAGCAACGAGAATCACCTAGCCGGCTAGCCACGTGGAAACTGCAGCGCGCGAGGTATGTGCCAAGTTTCCTTCCTACCCTTGTCTCCCTCTTCGTAGCTGATCGCAATAGTTGAATATCAAATATAGCACCCCCCGCATATACAGTCCACTTAAATTAGCATAGAAACCCCCGCCCTTCGGTGACGTCGACAACGCAACGGCGTCACCACTAGTTGTTAACCGTGGCTTCGTCTACAGAGCTTTCTCCAAAACGGTTTGACCGATTTTCACGGGACTTTCACTGGCAGATAGCGGACTTTATAAAAAGTAATTTAATTTGTTTTAATTTATACTAGCTGTTAACCGTGAAGCGCCCACAGTACTCTCTCCAAAACGGTTAGACCGATTTTTACGGGACTTTCACTGGCAGATAGCGGACCTTATAAAAAGTGATTGAGGTTATTCTATTTTAGACTAGCTGTTACCCGCGACTTTGTCTGCATGAAATTTAAAGATTTCAACTCCTTCTTTATTTTTAATAAAAGAAATAATTATCAGCTCATTGTTTACAATTGGGAATTATAATTATTAATAACTTTAATGATATAGAGGTCTTCCTAATAAGAACTTAGATTATAAACGTATTACGTAAAGAGTTCCATAATACAATTTCTTCCGGAACAGACAAGCGTTTATTTATTGTATAGTCACACAATCTTAATTATAATGGCAATGTATGTTAAATGTAATGTAAATGTAAATTTTATAATATTTTAAGTTATTATTTAATTAGTTCCTTATACAGTGTAAGTGAGCACTGAGGTAGTTATATGGTGGGTTAAGGTTCCAAATATGTTGCTGATGACAAACTTCATTTGGCACGCTGTTAGTATTTATATATCGAATGTACAAGGCGTACATGTTACTGTAAGTGGCGTGCGTGTCGTACTTACAATTGCTTTTAAAGACAATTTCTATAATTGTACATAGTCTCACATTTTTTTATTCTTTAATACGAATAAAAAAAACGCGCGCGGAGGTGCGGGTACAGCTAGTTAGTAATATAATATCAGTGTGAAAGTAAGTCATTTAATTTTTTTTTTATTGGAAGTAATTTTCTGTAGGCGCGACTAGGAGGTAACTGGACGACAACGCAACGGGAGTCCGTTACGACAATATGTCATCACGTTTCTGTACCATTTGGTTTTTAAATATTTTTGATTTTGTCGTTGTAGTTTATAAAGAAATCAATCAAAAATTCTTGAAAAAGACAAATATTAATAAATAATATTAAATTGAATAATAATAAAAATCATACAATAGAATTAATTATGTATATATGGTTGCGCGACCGTGTTGCCATCTGGTTTCAATGTAAGTAAATAATATATTATATCAAAGCTTCATTATCTGTAGTGCCATCTATCAGCTACTCTTATAACGCTAAAAAAGTTTTACTTTAATCGCGTGTGACGGTTACACACAGTCATTTTTTTATCATGGGTATTTGCTAATGTTACCAGGATAGCAACTAATGTAGCAATTCTCATAGATTAACTTGAGACTTAAGTTTTAATCTATCGAGATGGTGAACAGATACACTGTTATTTATAAGCTGGACTGACTAATCATGTATGTATGTACAGACTCGATGCAATGGACAGCAGCGACCTCGAGGCGATCCGGCAGCAGAGGATCGCGGAGATGAAGAAACGCGCCAAACAAAAACAGGAATGGCTCGCTAATGTTAGTCATTATTTTATTTATAAGTTTGTTGGAGGTAGCCTCTACATTTATTAAACCTATAATTACCGGAGTGAGAGGGCGGGTAACGGTGTAGGCTTTGCTATCCGTAACGGTCTTGTTGGAAAATTGAGTGAGCGACCGAAAGGTTTAAATGAGCGCCTTATGACTACGCCTTCCACTATATAATAATATGCATGTCCATTTTATAAGTGCCTATGCACCTACTTTACCTTCACTGGATCAGGATAAAGAGGTATTTTACCAACACTTGCGCCAAATTCTCGAAAATATCCCGAAATATGATAAAAAATTTTCGACTGGAGATTTCAATGCCTGTGTTGGCTGTGATTCTGGCACTTGGAACGGAGTACTGGGTAGGCATGGAGTGGGGAAATGTAATGATAATGGCCTTAGACTTTTATCACTTTGAGCTGAATTGGGCCTTAGCCTTACAAATACGTTTTTCCGGCTTGCAGAAAAATATAAAACCTCATGGATGCGTCCAAGATCTAAACACTGGCATCTTTTGGATTACGTTATTGTTCGTCGAAAGGATTTACATGACGTGCTTATAACAAGAGCGATGCGCGGTGCATTTGGCTGGCCATCGTCTTATTCGGTCAAGTTTGCGCCTAGAACTAAAAGCACCACGACGAGCATCCCACAAAATTCCTATAAAGCTAGCCTTTTCAAGGTTAATTACCTCATCAAATCTTCGTAATAAGTTGGATGAGAAACCAAGACTGGTTTGATGGATTAGATAAGGAGATCAGAAGAATGGTGGAGAAACATAGGCGTGAATTGAACATAAAACCTGCGGATGCTTGCAGTAAAAAGGAAAATCTACGAAAAATAAGAACAAAAATCTACAAACTGAAGGATACGTGCTAGAAGGAAAAAGCTGCTGAATTGCAACACTGTGCAGATACTCATCAAATGGGTAAGTTCTTCGAGGGTATAAGAACAGTTTTTGGCCCATCTACTAGAAAAATTGCACCCATTCTTACTAGAGATAATCAATACCGGATTACGAATAGGGCTGATGTACTAGTACGATGGGCAGAGCACTTTAATGATGTCTTCAACTCTAAAACCCTAAACATCGACCTATCTTATGTTAATTCGTTGGAGGAACTGCCAGTTAGCGAAAATTTTGATGAACCACCGACTTTTGAAGAGTTTGCGAAAGCAGTTAAGCGTCTCAAGAATGCAAAGTCACCTGGTATGGATCAGCTTCCAACTGAAGTATATAAATACAGTGGTAAACACATCTTACACAGACTGTATTGCTTTACCAAAAAAGTGTGGGAAAATGAAAATGTTCCACAGGACTGGAGAGACTCGGTAATTTGTAAGCTGTATAAAGGAAAAGGAAATGTCTCCGATTGCAGATCGTATAGAGGAATATCACTTCTCTCTTGTGCTGGCAAAATACTTGCACACATTATTAGATCTCGCTTGAGCCAGCTAGCTGAAGAAAATCTGCCTGAGAACCAATGTGGTTTTCACCCTGGTAGAGGCACTGTCGATGCAATTTCTGTGGTTAAACAACTCCAGGAAAAAAGCCTGGAACATCAAAGTCCTCTGTACATGTGCTTTGTAGATTTAGAGAAGGCATTCGACAGGGTCCTACGAGAGGCTCTTTGGCTTGTTCTCCAAAAATTGAGATGTCCCAAGAAGTTCATTAACCTCATACGCCAATCAATATCTCCAAGACCCAAATACTTATACAACCACCAAGAGGCTACCAAGCGGTTGAAGAGGGGCTATATCTAGATGGAAAATTACTAGAAGAAGTACCGCAGTTTAGGTATTTGGGTAACAGTATCAGAAATGACAACACTCTCGCCACGGAGATACCATCTCGCATTGCACAAGCCGCTGCAAGCTTCGGACGACTTAATGCTCGCGTCTGGAATTCCCATGATTTAAAACTAGAGACAAAGGTCAGTGTATACAAAGCACTAATTTTACCTATCCTTTATACGGAGCAGAGACATGGTGTACTTACAGAGCAGATATTAAAAAGCTCGACATATTCCATCTAAGATGTCTTAGATCTATCATGAAAATAAAATGGCAGGATCATATATCTAACACCGAAATCCTGTTCCGGATTCCTTGGTATCGAAGCACTACTTATACAGTATGAACTAAGGTGGTGTGGACACAAACTTCGCATGGATGACCGTCGCTTTCCAAAAGCAGTCTTTTACTCCGAGATGGCAAAGGGTAAACGGAAGCACCGTGGTCAGTATCTGCGTTATAAGGATGTGTTTAAAAGGCATTTGAACGTTTGCAGTGTTGATCATACGTGTTGGGAGGATCTCGCTTTACAACGGTCGTCTTGGCGCTCTACCATCTTTAAAAGTGTTGTAAGGTTTGAGGATAACCGTTTGCAAATAATTGACAAAAAACGCCAAGTATTAAAAGATAGATCGATACCTTATTACACGTATACATACAATCAAAATGGCCAGCTCTACTGCTCTGTATGTGATCGGATTTTCAAGAGCAAGTTTGGTTTCGCAAGTCACATTAGGGCCCACGCTCGAAAGAAATGAAAAGTTTTGGAGTCGCCGTCATCGAAATCCATGAGGAGGACTATAATTACCTGAACACATTACACGCAAGTGCTCTAGGCCGTGTTTTATTATTAAGCCATACAGAATCACTGTCGGTCGCTAGTCTTACACTAGATACAAAAATTAAGGAAGCGTGTTGATCGGCTGTATCTAAGTCTAAAATAGTCGGATCGAAAGAGCATGTTAAAGCTCCAAGACTCTAGTTTCTGAATCTACAGGCTTTATAAAAAAACATGATTTTAATGCAAACCGAAAAAATAGCGCGAAAATTTTTCAATAAAATTCTTTGAATCCTTTTTCTGGCTCCAGGGGCTCCCAAGGTTTTTTTTTTGGTTAAATGATCATATGAACTATTTAGCCTGTTTATTTAGCTGTTTATTTTCTTTTTTATATTTCCCTATGTCTGTTTCTCGTGGAGATATCTAATATTGAAGAAAAAATTACTCTTTTGTGTTCAACCACCAATATTTCAGTAACCAATAGGGTTTCAGAAACTGGAATAACATTCTTAGAAAATACTTTCAAGACATATGGAAAAAGAATTTCTGTCTGTCTGTTAATCTGCTTGAAAACTCAGAAATTACTAAACTCATTTACGTGATATCACTTGTAGATCACAAATATATTATTTAGCCGAGTTTTAGTATAGGCTTCTTTATATTATGAAGTGATATTAAGTCAATTGTAAAATTAAATGTCAAGTGGAACTAAGATGTCTGCCACTATACTCATTACTATTAAATATTGTTATTATTAAGTATATCATACTATTAAATATTGGCCAACATTGTGAATTATTTTATTGTGTAAAAAAATATAAAAAAAGAATAAAATAAAATAAATTTAATGTTAATTAAAAATTACAGTGACAATTACATATATTAGTTCTTGAACTAATCAAACTACGTTCTATTGATTAAGTAGTTAATTGTACGTAATAAAAGGCCCTGCAATAAATTTTTAGATATAAAATAAGCCATGTAATTTATATATTTATAAGTGTATCTTTATGGCATTGGTTGTTACAAAAACCTCATTGAATTCATACGTTGAGGACACGCGAAAAGGGACACGGGCAAAGTTTGATAAAGTTTAAAAAAGCGTTAAAAAACTTTAAAATTATACTGCTGAACTATATAACAGACTTGAAATATTTCGAGTGATCTTTATGATTGTCGCAGGGCCACGGACAGTACACGGAGATAGACAACGAGAAGGAGTTCTTTATTGTTTGCAACAAGAGCGAGAACGTGTGCTGCCATTTCTACAAGAACGACTCTCCGCGATGCAAGATCTTCGACATGCACCTGAAGCAGCTCGCCGCCAAGCACGTCGAGACCAGGTTCATCAAGCTGGACGTGGAGCGAGCTCCCTTCCTCACCGGTCAGTCCCTACACTGCACTACAGTGGCCTTCAGCAATCACGACAGAGCTTTATGTTTTCAAATTAGGAATTATTAGAAAAGACACAGTTAGTCCGTTCATATAAATATTAACTAATAAAAAATTTTGCTCTGAGAACAACACAATACCACAGAATCCAAAACGTAGTAACACTTTCATCCATCGTCCACAATCACATCAGTTTTTCCATTCATTGTTCAATAACTGAACACGTTCAGAAAAATCAGCAACTATCTTACTCTCTATATATACTCTTGATAAATCTGTTTACTACTTGCTGCAAGTTTAACCGTCATGTTACACACAGTATGGTAAAAATACTTATATTTTAACTCCATCTACTGTTCATTATTCATACTACATTCCTTACATGTTTTGTATTCTATTTATGTTATGAATGAAATTTATTTTTAACACCATATAAGCTCATTTCCATTCCATTCACAGGCCCACCTCTCCTAGACCCCCTTCACACCCCTCCCTTCTCCTCTCCCCATCCTCCGAACACAGGCTGGCAACGCACTTGTTGAGTTGGTGTTGCAAGTGTCTATGGACGATGGTGATCACTTAAAATCAGGTGACCCACCTGTTCGTTTGCCTCCTGTGACATAAATAAACATTCTTCTAAAATTTCCTTTTTTTTTATGTTCTGAAAAGGATTTAATCTTGTGACTTTTGTGTCTAATTCTCTTGTAGAACCAATTGATTAACGTAACGTCAATTTGTGTATCTGTGTAATTTAGTGACATTTATACCATATCTTAGATGGAAAGACTATAGGAAAGACACAATAGCATATGTGCACGAATCCGCAGGCACTGTTAGTATATAATATCTAGGTGAATATAAAGTGTATGTTGGTATTCAGGTCGGCTGAAGGTCCGGGTGATCCCAACATTGGGACTGGTCAAAGAGAACAAGACAAAAGACTTCATAGTTGGGTTCACTGACCTCGGCAACAGAGATGATTTCACAACCGACATACTCGAGTGGAGGATTGCCAGGTAACTCACTAACTCACCTTTACACAACCCTACACACATTACCCACATTATATTAATTACTTGCTGTTTCTGCAGCTTGGTCTGCGTCGAACGTTATGTAAAAAAATAGTGGTTAATTAAATCATCTGAATGTATTGAATCCATTTACTTATTTACTTCTCTCTCATACTAAAGTCGCGTCGTCATTACAAGTACAACTACTTGTCAGAGTGAGCCGATTTTAATGAAACAAAGACAAATGTCACTTGAACATATGCTTTAGATTTTCTTGAAGAGGCTTTATCATGAATGCCGTACTTTAGCAGTGATGCGTGTTCAAACAAACACATAGACATTTCTAAAATTGATTGAAATGTATTTTATTACTTATTTCTAGATACCAGCAACATTTTTTTTCACATAAATGTAAAAACTACAGACTTGTTAGATTTACATTTTTACTATGTGTATAGATCTAACCTATCTAACCATAGAATTATGAAACCGCTTCCATTTACAATAGAAGTCGCATAAGCGTCGTGCCTGCCTTACCCCTCATACATGAATTTTTCATGTATGTCCTTCCCGACTCCGTAAGCACGATCAGTCTGTTCGCGTAGCTCTGACAGTGAACGTCTCCGCTAAAATATTATTATACGCAGTAAATATGTCTAATTGTGCAGTGAATAATTGTAAAAATCATTACAGAAAGAAAAATCTAAAATCTAGTGGTATCTCTTTTCATGAGTAAGTATTGATTGAATTAAGTTTCTTTGTGAAATAAAATATTAAACTAAACCAAACTGTCATGGCAGCGCGCTCTAAGACGCTGTAGTGTTGTGCCTATTCGGATTGTATCGAGTATCTATTAGGTCTTTACCTATGAAATTGCCGTTTTGTATGAAAAAATTTAAACGAATTTTTTTCATGTATTTTTTATTTGTATTAATCGAAGTAATCACCCATGCAATCAATGCATCTTTGCCAACGCAGTGGCAGTTTATTGATGCCCTTCTTAAAGAAATCAGCTGGACGGGAGGCAACAAATTCTTCAAAGGCATTTTGTACTGCCTCTCGGGTATTGAATTTTTTTCCCGCCAAGGAGTTATCCAAATTCTGCAAAAAGTAGTAGTCTGTAGGCGCAAGGTCTGGTGAGTAGGGCAGATGACGGAGAACTTCCAACCCCAGTTCTTGCAACTTGGAGACTGTCTGCTGTGCAGTATGAGGTCGCGCGTTGTCGTGCAGGAGCAGCGGAGACGAGCGATTGACCAATGCTGGTTGGAGATGTGCCAGATTCTCCATCATTGTGTTCAGTTCTTCACAGTACACATCTGCAGTAATGCTCACCCCGTTTGGTAATCAGCTGTGATGAATCACACCGGCGCTAGACCACCAAACAGTGACCATTACTTTTCTAGGGGTAAGTTTTCGTTTAGTGCATTGTTTAGGTGCTGAACCAGGATCCAACCAACTTGCTGAGCGCTTGCGGTTATCAAACATAATCCATTTTTCATCTCAGGTAACAATGCGGTTCAAAATTCCTTCATTTGTGTGTCTGTTGAGCAGTGCAAGGCACGTCTCGGCGCGTACTTCGCGCTTGCGATCATTGAGTTCGTGGGGCACCCATTTGTCAAGCTTTTTTACCTTGCCAATTTGACGCAAATGGACCAATATTGTTTTGACGCTAACGTCGAAAGCTGCTGCTAATTCAGCCGTAGATTGTGTATCATCAGCTTCCACAATCGCCTTTAATTCGTCATTGTCGACCAAAGTCTTCGGACGACCGCGAGGTTCATTTTTCAGGTCGAAATTCCCAGAACGGAAGCGAGCAAACCAATAACAGGTGGTGCGTTGGTTTGTAGTGTTAGCTCCGTAAACGTCGTTGATGTTGCGTGCCGCTTGTGCCGCGTTGCTGCCAGGACGGTACTCATATTCCATAATTACTCGAATTTTTAATGTATCCACGATGACAAAAAAGATTGAAATGCGATGACAATGTAACACTAATCAATAAACAAATGACTACTTTTGGAAAAAGAATTCCATGTTTTTAAAATAAAATTAATTTCAAATTAGAATTCTTAGCCAAACAAAAATTATTTTGATTTGAAATGGCCAGTACTGCAGAACGGCAATTTCATAGGTAAAGGCCTATTATAAATTGATTTTTTTATTTTATAAGCAATATTAATTCTATTATTAACCGATACTTTTGATAACTGTTGTAATATTTTTTATTTGTCATTTAAATTATATAATGTTTATTTATTTATATATTTTTATGATTATTTAATAAACACATATTAATTCTATATACCTTATGTACTTATATACTTAAGTAATTTAATAAGCTCTTTTCAGTGAAACACTGCTATCCAAAGAAACCATTCCACGCGGACGAAGTCGCGGGTACAGCTAGTTAAAATATATTTAAACATCACACTCTATTACATTTTTAAAAGTAGTAAAGATAAAGTAAATTCGAAGAGTCGAGTTTATAATAATCTTATTTTATTTAAGGGTTACAAAATTTTGTATTATAATATTTAATTAAATATATTTTTATTGTATTTTAGTGATTAAGATGCTATTGTTACAATAAATAAATTGAATACATTTTTATCGAACTTTTTTTATCATAATAAACATATCGATACAGTGGCCGTACAAGTTTGTAATGCACATCACTATAGAAACAATGGGCGTTACCCCCACGTCCCTCCTCACAGCCGCGAAAACGGATCGCACGGTTCCCATACTAAAAACCGATTGTGCACTCTCTATTAACTACGCGCAAGTTTGTTACTCCATGTATCTAACCTATAACAGTGGTCGGCAAACTCATCATCTAAAAGAGCCAAATATATAACAATACGAAACTGAAATGTATTCAAAGCGCCTTTTTTTTAAATAAACGTTGTTCCATAGATCTATTTTTATCGAAATAATTAGGATTAAAAGTACACTCCCGAGCTTGCCTTTGCTGAATGTCTTTTTTGTGAGGACCTAACCATGCTATTGTTGCCTTCTAAAATCTTTCCTGTAGACTTATGTTACAAAGTGTTTACTCGTCTCTTACAAGGCGAGTCAATAGACATTAGTTATTCAGTGTCTACACTAAATATTTTGTGGGAGAGCCGCAATTAAGGAAAAAAGGAAACCAAAGGAACTAAGGGCATATCAGTAACCAAGGTGCATATCGGGATTTCGATCTGTGGACATTGAATCAATGTTCCTCCATTAAGTAATTCTGTGTATGCAAGTGAAATATCTCTTAAAGCCCTTTTCTTATACCACTTTGTATTATTTTGTATCCAGACAGTGATGTGTGAGAGCACATCTCGCTTCCCGAACAAATCTTAGAAGTCTGTTAGAATAAGTCTTATCAAAGACTATCTTGGAAAGATCAATATGGAGTTCAAGTATAATTAAATCCTTATATATATAAATCTTCTGTTTGTGTGTATGTGACTGATCTCCTAAACAGCTGGACAGATTTTGATGTAGTAATATTAAGTTTTAGTGACATAAAATTATTAAGTTTTATAATAAAGACACTAGATTTTTTTTTTCATAAAATTATAAATTCATGAACGCCAGTAACTGCTGTAGTTAGTAACTAGGCGTTGTAGGCGTTGTTATTGAATAAGAGTTGTATGTATGTGCGCAGGGCGGGAGTGATCGAGTACTCCGGCGACCTGGCCGCGCCGCCCGCCGACGCGCGCAAGCAGCGGCTCCTGCAAGCGCAGACCAAGAAGAGTATCCGCGGCCGCGCCGACTCCGACTCCGACCTCTCCGACTAGCCTCCCCCCTCCTGTGCCCTCCCCGGGGGACGCTCTCTTTATTCTTTATTTATAGTATTATCCTTACCCTTACCCGCCGTCCCTCTCACTAACTATCTCTACGCAGATACAGGGAGTTGGGTCAACGGATATACATGTCTCCCCCTCCACCATTATTCTCGACCGAAGTACTTCATAATTTTCAAAATTCGATTACGGCCAGTCTAAACTAAAATTTAATCATGTTTATGGTTCTGTAAGTTGTAAAATAACACAAATCACCTCCACCCGAGCGAAATTTTCTATCCATGTCTATATGTACTGTGGCACGTGTAATTGTACGTACGGTTACCTGTTTTATTTAGTATTAGGTTATTACAAATAACAAAATTAACTATGCAATTGTTTCCAAAACCTTTGTTCTGTTACGTCTACCATTATTTTTTATTTCTGCATCCCCTAACATTTTAATAGATAATAATAATAACACGGCATACTCTAAATAATTTATCTATAAATGTTAACGTGCCTTCATGTGAGGCGCATATTTTAAAACTACAGCTTCAAAGACTATATTTATTTTCATATGAAAAATAGGTCGCGGTGTTACCGACTAATTATTACCCATATTGCGCTAGATTTTATATTTTATGTGGAAAATTACAATAGTATGTATGTTCGTATGTATTGAATTTAAAAGTATATCGATTTTTTTATAATAAATTATATGTAACTTTGCATATTGTAATTTTATTTTTATTTGATAAAATGTAATTATTGAGTCTATGGATTAACTCCGCGCTTGGAACGATCGGACTTATACTATATATATATATATATATATATATATATAGTTAAATATCAACAGACACTAAGGCGAGTTGTTGCGTGATGAAATTTCATCGGCAATTTGTCACAATCATCGATTGATTGATTATTTTATTAGTCGTTGCAAGGCTCAATGTATGTGCAACAGTGCAACGGCGAAAAATTTGTTACTCTATAGCACTACTCTGGAAGCTCCTCCAGGGGAATAAGAAGTACATTTCCTGTGGACACGAGTGTCGTCATCCCCGAATACCGACGACGCCCTAAAAGGGCTGAAAGAATCTTATATTCAACTATAATCAAAGATGAATACTCTATATACACAACATTACATTTAAAAATATATAATTCTCTGCAGCGTTATCTAGTGGCGATGTTTTCGTGAAACGTATATTTTTGGATGATGGCAGAATGTTTCGCATGACCTTAGTTAGTGCCTCAGGTTTTCTGCTGCATCCAGCTCGCGTCGTTCGTAATTAGTATCCGCTCGCTCATAAACTGTTTTGTAAGCTATAGGTGCTTAATAATAATAATAATAATAAAGCTTTATTTAATTCCATGCATAATACATATGAAACGATAACAATTGGTAACTTATTAATCTCTAATATTCAAGTAGTTGTTACACTTAGATGAATTTGATTTCTAATTATACATTTTATTTTGTAATTATTTTAATTATTATTTTCTTTATTTATCAACTTCTAATTATTTAATGCATGGACCCCGTTCGGGTAAAAGCCTCCCCCAAGGAATGCCATCCGTCTCTGTTGTTAGCTCTGTCCAGCCAACTTCTACTCGCGCACGCTACAATTTCGTCTGCCCATCTGGCCTTTGGTCGACCTCTTGATCTAGTGCCTTTTGGCCCAGACCACTTTACTTACCGTAGAGTCCATCTATCGTCCTTGTAACTGGCTACGTGACCCGCCCACTTCCATTTAGCCTTCATTGCAAAAGTTAAGACATCGCATACTTTTGTCTTCTTTCGCATGTCAACGTTCTTTATCTTATCCTTCAATTTTATACCTAGCCAACTTCTTTCCATTCTTCTCTGGGTAGTCTGAATTTTAGGACATCAAAACTTTAATATGAAATGGGTCCACCAGATTTTTTAATTGTCGCCAGGGTCCTTTATTAAAAGAAGATTAAGAAACCTCTTCCTTAAGGATTTTCGCTATAATAAATTAGTATTTATTCACCACCATCATATTTAATTATTATTATTACAGTTAAAAGTAAATTTAGTAAATATCTGAATTGTTCAAAACTATAAAGGTTCAACATTTTTTTTTTTTTTCGAACTGACTACGGTATTGACCTGGCAAGGTCTTTACAACTTCACCGGACAAGGTTCAACATATATTTAGAGCACCTGTTATAGGTAGCACGAAGAAGCGTTTTATTCGCTAGCATCATCTATAGACCCGAACCATATGCTTCTCTGTGGATATCAAAGATTTGACGTTTACAATAACATGCCAAGTGACAATGACACTGGCAGTTAGTACTTGACATAAAGTATATAGTCAATAGTGCATAAGTCTTAGCTGATGGTGCTAGTTGCCGAGTGATGTTTTTTTAGTTATTTTCTAATGAAAGAAAAATTAAACAAACAATAAATATTGCTCAATTTTCAAACCTGTTATTCCTATTTTTAATTGAGATTGTAAATTCTTTGAATCATAGCTCAGTTTTTTGTTAATTTTATTGAAAACGAAAAGTATTTCAAAGAATCTAGTTGGCGGCGAAGGAAACTACGGTTTGAAGTAAGTACACAGTTCCATATTTATAATTCATGTATGTATTACGAACGGTAAACCATTCGTTATTTACTGTGGTGGCTTAGTTCAATATCGCAGTGCTGGAAAATCAACAAGGTTACTTCTAGTTCAGGTTTTAGGACTTTGTACTTAGGTTACAAACTATAAATAACATTGTTTTTCTACGTAATAGGCCGTTACGTTCATTAACACTTTATTTTTAGCGTGTTTCATATGATGTGTGAGTGCACACGCGTGGTTTTTTCATGAATTTAATTAAATACACATAATTTACGACATTTACTACGTAGATTAGTCCTGGATTAGGAATTTGATAGCGATCTTTTATAGCGCGAATTTGTTTTTTTTACGAGTCACGGTCCAAGAATCAAGTTGACGAGAAAAATAAACTAATGTATTCAATGCACATACGTGTATGTTACCCATAAAATTGGAATCTTTTAGAAGATAGGGATTCTAAATTAGTTTCAACACCAACTAATTTTAACGTAACCCTTATTCCAGGATGTGAATTTCTAATGCTGCCCCGCATAATGAGTATTATGTAAATATTATCTATGTATAAATATTTATACGTACCGATTTTTGTAAAAATTGGTTAAACCGTACAGAAATTGACATGTACCAACGCCATCTAGTTGTAAGTTATAATAAAATAGCATAAAACTTTTCTTGTGGAAAAAATAGTCACCTGTGCAATTTTTGTGGTAATCAGAGATATAATACCAGATAAATTTACTTGCCATTTTTAAGTTGCCTGCTTTAATGTTTTATGGTTACTGCATACCTTCTGTGTAAAAGTATACAAGTAGAGTCAATAATAACCTGTAAAAGTTTATTCAGAATTAATTAATAGATACATCAGTATTATCTCTAATATAAAATTTGTATCTCCTTGTATATAACTGAATTCAATTACTTCTATTTATCCTAATAGAGTTATCTGGAGGAGTTATCTTGGCTATAAGTTAAACACAGTAAGTTGTGCTGTAGCCGAGTTTTTTTTAAACTAACTAGCCAAATTATGTAGACTTTTCACATAAAAAGAAAACATAAGATTGCAAATTTTCAATCTCATCACCATCTCAAAGCACCTCTGTATATTTTGAAATTTAATATTAAAGATTTATTAAGGTCTGGGGTAGGATGATGGCTACTGGTTCCAATAGTTTATTTTTTAGATCTCATAGCACTTTGATATAATGCAATGTCCTTAATTATTGTATTTAATAAATTTAATAACATATTTATTAGTCTATATAAATATTCAAAAGACGGTGTATAAATCTCTCATATTTGATCTTATGTAAAGTTTGTTGTGGAAATACCATCTCCACACTTATTTCAGCACTGCAGTAATACTAAACAATATTCAGTAAGTTATATTTGAATATTCTTGATTATATTTACATTATATTAATATTTTTTTATAATTTATCAATATTTAATGTTATATAATGTAATTTTTTAATATTATTAATAGTGTAAATTGTATCCATGTGATAAAGCTGTGTAGGTTTTCACTCTAGTATCATTATTATTATATTATGCAATGGACTGTTCACTGTTTCATTATCCACAATTGTAAATAAATAAATACTCTATATGTGCTGACCTAAAGGTTCTGATTGACAATATGTCCTGGCAAAAATGACAGCTCAATCTTCAAGAGTACTGACCTATTAATACTGGCCACAGAAAAGCAGTCCTTTTAAAGTAGATAGTATGTACATAGCCTCAGACTACAATGTATATGGATATAACATAAACCTAGAACAGTGTGTTGGCTTTGTGATACAGCCATTAGCACAGGTGCCAAAATGAGCTTGACTTGTCGTCATCAGTACATATACATACATAGAACAAATGTAATGTAGATCTAACACGTGTGAACTTTTTAGATTTTTGTAAAAAAAAAATGTTGCAAGTGTCTTGGAATAAGGAATAAAATACATCACAATCATTTTTAGAAATGTCTGTTTGTCTGAACACACATCACTGCTAAAGTTCACGAATGCTAAAATTCACTATAAAACCTCACCAAGAAAACCATAAAGCACATCGTCGAATAACATTTAGTTTCAGTTTCATTAAAATCAGTTCACTCTATCAAAAGTAATTGTATTTTTAATGACAATGCGACTTAAGTACGAGAGAAAAGTAGATATGCAAATTGACTTAATACATTCTGATGATTTTATTCGTCACTATTTTTACATTAGGTTCAATGCCGATGGAGTAATGGGCACAGCTAGTATAGTATACAATAATGTATTTTAGAGATAGACTTTATATTAATTAGTATTGTATTACTTATTTTAAATGATATATACTGAAAATCATGGTAAAATAAACCAATTTACAAATTTGATAGTAATATAGCTTATACTTAAGAGCAACACATAGGGTACTGTTTATAAAGGTATTACGGTATAATCTCACTAATCAGGCACTATTAAAAACTGGGTGGGTGCTGATTATTGGAGAATAAAATAAAGCATTTTATAGATGGAATAAATGTGTGTAATGTATTAAATTTACATGTATATATGTAATTACGTAGTTTTAAAATAACCCGTAATTGTGGTCTGTTTTTGTGCAACTTGTAGCCCTTGCTTAAAAATCTCTTCTCGCATGTTGCGAAGAACTAAAATATCTTTGGCAGATATGCCGTTTTCTTCTGCCCATGTTTTGCTGGTATTGAAACAAATCAATGCATCATAGGTATAGAGGCAGCGAGGGGGCGTGGGTGGAGGGTGCCGGATTATTGGACATGGCCATCTAACGAATGCCCGCTTAGTGAGATTATAATGTATTTTGAATTGGTCAAAATAAAACTATACCTATAAAGTCAATTAGAAAATCTCTTTCATCTGGGAGCCATCTCATCATGCTCTCAATAAACTTTAGAGTTACATGAAGATGGTGTATGGTGTTTATCTATACTAATATTATAAAAGAGGTAAAGTTTGTGACGTTGTAGGATGTAATCTTAGGAAGTACTGGCCCAATTTGAAAAATTCTTTCAGTATCATATAGCTAATTTATCAAGGAACGCTATAGGCAATATATCATATCACTGAGACCAATAGGAGCGGAACACTAATGAAGAATGTTCCAAAATTGGGGTTTTTTCCTCTTGGGAGCTTCCGCTGCATGTTAGCGTTAGCTCAAAGTAACTACTCCACGCGGACGAAGTCGCGGACAGAGGCTAGTCATTTATAAAAATACAAATACAAAGCCATGACCTTTGTCACTACAACATAAGTAACATATATTTTAAAATATAATAAAATAACAATAAACAAACATGTCTAATGGACTTTTTGCCATTTTATTGCTCCATAACATAAGAAAGATAATAATTTTTGAAACCACTACGCTTATTATTTATGTCACTGCTTACTCAACATGCTAGTAAAAGAAATATTATATCTAATATATAATTTATCAGTTTATTGCCATGGAATTAAGATGCTCTGATAACATAGTGCATCTGAGAACTTATTTCGATTAAATAGTTGGTTTTTTTAAAACACATTTAAATTTTTTTTTGCGCCTGTCTTTTATTTCAGTTTTTTTTACTTATTTAGAATATAGAATTTATAAAAAAGAAATGATCGTATCATATTGATTCTAGTTTCTTTATGATTACATCATGTTTGCTAGTTTTAAAGCAAATTACTTTGGATTTGAATATGTTTGGTTAGTGATAACGATTTTTAATTTTCTGGATGACCTTCAAAAGACAGTGTGGCTGTACTGTTATATGCATATCTTGCGTATGTACAGGTGGTTAAAGAAAAACAATATTCTGTACCGTTTTTACGACGTATATATATATATATATATGATATATATAATAGTTTGTTTCTGGAATAATAAATAAAGAAATGATTGTGGTGTGTAATCTCTCAATCAAAATGTCCTCTACCTTCCAGAAGTTTTAATGTTATTTTAATATTCCCTCTCACTGTAAGTGTCCGTTCAAGGTACACCTAAGCACTAAAGGAGGAGGCATTCTTTATGTGTTTATGTTTGATGATATAGGGATCGGAATTACGGTGACGTCATAAATATATGAAAATTTGGATATATCTTATAAACACTATGCCAATATTTACATAAGCATAGAAGCAATGATATTATAACTAAAGATACGTTAGCTACATGGTATTTTGACAAAACAAATAGTATGATAACACACACATACGTAAAGTAATAATGTAACGCTTCATTATCTATACTATAATAAAAATGTAGCAAGGTCAAATCTGTACATTAAATATTTTTTGAAATTTTTTATCGGGGTAGACTTTGTTATCGATATAGAAGCCAAAAATAATCTTTTCACAATTTTTGTCTGTCTGTCTGTCTGTCTGTCTGTCTGTCTGTCTGTCTGTCTGTCTGTCCCTGTGAACACGCATCACTCTGAAAGTACTGAACCGATTTTGACGAAACTTGGCACAGTGATAACTAATATTACGAGATTACATCTAGGATACTTTTTATCTCATAAAACGCAAGGGATTCTCCAGGATCTGCCTGTTTGTCTGTCCCTTTGAACACGTGCCACTCTGAAAGTACTGAACCAATTTTGACGAAATTTGGCACAGTGATAACTAATATTACAAGGTTACATCTAGAATACTTTTTATCTCATAAAACGCAAGGGATTCTCCAGGATAACGGACGAAAGTCAAAAATTTGTAGTTAATGATATTTTTGACGGATTTTGGTAAATTTTCATTGTGCTATATATAGCAGACAGATTAGCTAAAAAGATAAGCTATATTTCCCTAAGCTACTTTAAAAAAAATAACAAAAAAAAAAGATCGCCGGGATTCGAACCGTCGGCTCCGGCGGACCGTATAACGTCCAGTACGTTATAACTGAGCTACGGCTATATAACATTTCTATGCGTAATTATCGACCTCATATGAAGAAAATATGTGTAAACGAAACTGTCACTTATATGTTGTTACATTTATTTTATTGTATAAAAAATGTTTGCTAAACAAAGGTGACCAGATTTTTTCCTAAAACATAAACCTATATAATAGTTACATTGCATTGTAGAAGATGAATCTCAACTAGAGTTCTATCAGTACGTGTGTTGTTTCGATATTTGATAAAATTAGTTTTCTAAATGTTGTTGAGTTTTGAAGTAGTTGGGTTCAGGTTTGTGAATCTAAGATTAAAATAAATCAGTTGAGGTGTATGCAGTTATTTTTTTTTTCTCGAACTGACCACGGTATTGACCTAGCAAGGTCTTAACAGCTTCACCGGACTACTGTTTGCAGTTACTATGTTGTATTTATACTAATATTATAATGAGTGGTAAAGTTTTGTTTTCGAGGAATGCTTGGTACCTACTACTGGTCCGATTTCAAAAATTCTTTCACTGTTAGAAAGGTATATTATCCCAAGTTCAGTATCTCAGTAAAAAAGGTGGTTTGTATGTCAAAAGTAAAATAAATGTGACCAAATTAAATTTGAATGCAGATTTCACGTATACTTTACAAATTCTTATAAAACAAACAACTAAAACAAAATGGAAATTTAATGTAGATGAAGTTCAACTTTTACAGTATGTTACGTGATGAAGTTACAAGGGGTACTGGGAAGACATTTATCGGCAATATATGTAAGTTAGTTTTGATCTTCACTTTGATGACACTACTTTAGGTAATGCTGCGAACAGATTCTAGGCTTATTTTAAAAGATTTCTCACATACCAACTGGGTATATGTTTGAGTGAGTCCCCGGATAGTTTGGATTCACGATTGGAAGTGCTGGATAACGCTGCAATAGGGTTGTAGGTTTGTTAAAATTATTTGCGTTTAAAAATACAATTAAAACCGGTAATAACCGATTTGGTGCAGACGAAGTTGCACGGGTCAGCTAGTCTTAGATAAAATGTGAAAGTAAGATGGTATATTCTTAATAACGGTGGTGAAAATGACATAATTATATGTTGCTTAGATAGGGGGGTGGATTGACGGAGCAGCCGTCAAAAATAACTCCAAGTTTTAACGCAGCGCTGTCGAAGCGCTTATGTCGTATCTACAGCTGTTTAGTTATAATATCATTACATAGAAGGGGTGAAATATTGTAAATATTGAATAAAATTCTGCTTATGTGGGCTATTTTTACAGGTGAGGAGCATTTCAGGTATTACTTAGGCAGAATGTTTTTAATTCTTAACCGCCCCCTCCCCCTGGTCAGCAAAAGTAAGCAATGCTCTTACCCTCCCCCGTCCCATGCTTAAGTAAACAATTATGTAACTATTTTTTTTACCTGTTCTGGTTTCCTTCATTCACAGGCAGCAGTTAATAAGTCTACAAACATGTCGTTATATTTCAAAATGAGCTAAATCCAATTTTAATCGTCCATATAACATGTTTGATTTTTTTATGATTTTCAGTTTTTATACACCGAGAACGAAGTTCAAATTTAGCCGTCGTTATAAGATTTTTAGTCTTATTTTACATTTACAAAATTTGAATATCACGAAAAATAATGTAAAATATTAGGTAAGGCTAAGATTGGATTTAGCTCATTTTGATATGTAACGACACAAATAACGAATTTATTGTTTATTAGTGATCCCCTAGTGGTCGAAATTCGACCATAAGTCATTTTGACATTCAATAAGACCAAAGAGAATAATAATAAGTTCAGTGGGTTTATAAATTTATTAAGGAACTAGCTGACCCGTGCAACTTCGTCTGCATCAAATCAGTTATCACCGGTTTCAATTGTATTTTTAAATGAGAAAATTTTTAATAAACTTAAAACCCGATTGCAGCCACACTTACCGTTTCCAATTGTAAATCCAAACTATCAAGGGACTCACTGAAACATATACCCAGATGGTATATGAGAAATCTTTTAAAATAAGCCTACAACCCCCGTATCTTCTACCGGGTTCAATAAAAATAAAAATTAACCTACATATATTATAAAAGAAATAATGATAAATTAAACACTGAATGATATCATAACTATTTTTAACTTGTATTAAAAAAATTTCACACTCCATTATATTGAAGAAAAATATGAATATTAAAAAGATATGAGCACGACGCGTCAACTGTCACTTGCCTGTAACTATTCGTTTAAGAGCTAGCAACGGCTTCGAGCGCGAATTTCAATAAGCCATTTTTTTATATATCTTTATGTTGTTCCGAACAGCGTGCGGGCTACCTGGCTGCCGGTAAACGTTGCGTTTATTAGTTCATATCGCACCTTTACAGGCAAAAATATTGATTTTTATATAAGTTTAGAAAGTTTTATTTTTCACTAACTTTGAAACGCTACTAAAACATGAAATTATTTTTGTCATACATTTTTGTTATTAACAATAATGTGCCCGATGCTATTTTTGTAAATAAAAGTATGTTCAAACCATGTTAAGATAGCTGTAATTTGAATATTATTTTATTTAGACAAAGAGAGGGTAAATTAAAAATAATATGTATAGAATAACTTAGCTATAGCTCAGCGCAACACTGGCTGTATGATAAAGATAGCGATAATTGTGGAAGCGCCTGTTATAGAGTATTCAATATGACGTTAGTCCCAAGTCATATATCTACATTTATCGTTATTTTTCACTGTTTACGGTGAAATCTCAATATCATAATGGTTAATAAAATGAAATATGTTCTTTGCAATGGAAAAAATAAAATGGTTTGAAATGAATTATTTTATTTATAAAGAATATCCTCGGGCACATTATTGCCAATAACAAAATTGTCTGGCAGTGATAAATTCATGTTTTGAATAGCGTTTAAAAGTTACTTAAAAAAAACCGTTCCTAAAATTTTTACCTGTAAAGGGTGATGCGCATTAAAAATGTTAACCGGCTATCAGGTCTAGTATCCTGAATTCTGTTTGGAAGCGCATAATATATTTTCATATTAAAGAACCAGCTTTTCTAAAATTCTCGTTCTTCCAACGTTGCTGGCTCTTGTACTAAGATGTCGCAAAAAAGTCTAGTTACATTAACTACAAATTTTTGTTTTTCGGTATCCTGGAGAACTCCCTGCATTTTATGGGATAAAAAAGTATCCTAGATGTAACCTTGTAATATTAGGTATCTCTGTGTCAAGTTTCGTCAAAGTTGGTTCAGTACTTTCAGAGTGATACGTGTTCACGGGGACAGAAAGACAGACAGACAAAAATTGTAAAAAGATTATTTTTGGCTTCTATATCGATAACAAAGTCTACCCCGATCAAAATTTTCAAAAAAATATTTAATGTACAGATTTTGCCTTGTTACAGTTTTATTATAATATATATAGATAGATATATAAATAAATAAATAAATAAATAAATATCATTATTCAATTAATTATTTAAGTATTTATTAATGTTTATTATAAATTTACTCATAAAATTAACCTACAGTTTGACCAGTTAACTTCAAAGGTTATGTCAGGTATGGAACGTAAATCATGTTTAAAATATTGAATGTAGGATGAAAAAAGGTAATTGGAACATAAACGTCTTTTTCATTTATATGTGTGTATATGTTGTGTGCCATTCAAGCGTGTGTGTAACGATTATTTTAATTAATCTAATGTATTTCTAATGCATTTTATGTAAAAAAATGCTTTATTTACTTCTCCTCCATATAAACTTCAACTAAGTATGCCAAATTTCACGTCCATCCCTTCGCGAAATTCGCTTAAAAAGGAGTGAAAAGTTTTCGCTTCACGTATTAATAGATTGATATAAGAATTAACTTTAGCAGTTCGCTAGTAGGGCGATGGTAACGCAGTTGATAAGACCGCGCTCGTCACATATCAGACCTACACATCCAGGACTCCCATCCCCCCCCCTCTCAGTGCTTACGTACTTCATGAATGACCCCCGAGTAGGTACAGGTAGATTTTACAGGAGCTGTCGTGGAACGTTACGGTGTTTTTGTGTTGTGTTTACAGATGGCGCGGTAAGCGCTGCCGGGGGGAGGGCGAGGAGCCGCCGTGATGTCGGTGGGGGAGGCGAGGGTCGCCGTCCTGCACGAAGAACGTCCTGCACACCATCATGGTTTATACCTCCAATCTATTTATATTAACATCATATTTAAGTCAGGCAGGTGTTATTTCACATATCACACATTTTTCATGTGAAATGAACAAATAACAGTGATACGTGACAAATTATGAATATCTAAATATATAAAAGGATGGGACGATGTCGACTTTGCCGTATGGTTTGCATTGTTAATTTGTACTTGGAGATACGATAAATTTTTTTGCGTTGGCAATATTTTTATAAATTAAATTTTTGACGTTGTTGTTTTACTTTAAGTTTATAGTGAAGATGGGTTTAAATTAGTTTGTTTACGGTAACTGTAGACGAGGTTTAGATTATAGATGGCGCACGTTGTAATTTTGTTTTGTTTTAAATTCGACATGTATAACTGAGCAAGAACGCGGGCGTAGTAGTGTTTATACGAGGTGTGTTAAGAAGTAAGGTGACTTTTAAATTTCGCGGGCAACGTACTTTCGATTATCGATTTTTTTGTTTTGTTATGTTGGTACACTCTTTCCGACATCTGTACAAGTTTAAGTGTATAGATTTTTGTTTGGTTGTGAGAGGCGTAAAGGTTATAAGTGTTTTGCGCTGGCGATTTTTGCTATGAAAAATATGGATAAAGGATTTGATAAATTTTGTGTAAAAAATAAAATAAAGTGCTCGAAAATTGAAATGTTGAAGTGGCATACGGTGAAACTGTTCTGAGTAAAAAAAATGTTTAAAGTGGCACAAACTCTTCCAAGATGGCCGGGAAGATGCCAATGACGGCTGTTGGACGTTAGCACGTAAAATGATGAAAAGTTAAGAGTGAAGAAAATTGTTTTGGAAAATCGTCGAATCACTATCAGAGAAGTTGCTGAGGATGTTGGTATTCGCTTGGTGTGCATGAAATTTTTTCTAAGTTTTGGGTATGAGAGTGTGTCAGCGAAGTTTGTTCCGAAATTGCTAATTTTGACAAAAGACCGTCGATGGCATCGCTAAGAACTGTTGAATGACGTCAACGACGACCCAGATTTACTAAAAGGGTCATAACTGGTGACGAATATGGGTATATGGTTATGATATCGAAACCAAAGTCCAATCGTCCCAATGGAAGAGCCCAGATGAGCCAAGACCGAAAAAAGCACGCAGTTCGATCAAATGTCAAAGTTTTGCTTCTGTTTTCTTCGATTCCATGGCGTGGTGCATCAGGAGTTCTTACCATATGGTGTACGGTCAATAAAAGTATTTCTTGAAGTTATGCGCCGTTTGCGAGAAGCAATACGAAGAAAACGTCCAGAATTGTGGAAAAAAATTCATGGTTTTGCATCACGATAATGCCCCTGCTCCTCTCTTTGCTTGTGAGAGATTTTTTGGCCAAAAACAACACCACAGTCATGCCTCAGCCACCATATTCACGGATTTGGCCCATGTGTTTTTCTTTTCCCAAAATAAAGAGACTATGAAAGGCGGAGATTTGCAACGATTGAAGAGATGAAGCTGCTCGCTGGAAGAGCTAAGGTATACCGAAAAGTGTTTATGAGAAGTGCTTTGAGGATTGGAAAACGTTGGATAAGTGATTGTTCTGAGGGGGATTTTTGAAGGGGACAAATAAATATTGATAAATAAATAAATATTTTCTTAAAAATAAAGCCTTTTTTTGCCACCGTTATGCGGTCAGTGCATGTATATGAAAAGCATTGTCTTGTCACGTTAATCACACTGTGTACAGTTTTTGAACTGAAATTTCTTTTGCGACGGTGTGAAATGGGATTTTATGAAACGAAAATGTGTAACGTAAAAGAGATATAGCTATAAGTGTAGATATAGCTTTTAGCCTGTGAGAGAATGAGATAGTATATTCTTAATGCACTCGAAATATATACAAAGAGAGGGAGAGATAGTACATTATTTTCTGTTGCAAAATCATAGTCAGTATCGCGCACTTTTAAAAATTATTTTGTGTTATATATTATTGACATTGTTAATATATATTAAAATAATACCGAAAATTAATGTTTACCACCTCCATGGTGAATTCATTAATGTAATTAATAATTAATCTGTAATTATCTTAAAATTTAATCAGAATACTAAGTTTCACTTCTACCGCGTGTCAACTCGCACTCGATTATTTTTTTAGTTTCTATTTGTTGAAACGTTTCGTTTCGAATATTCAAGAATCGTTTAATAACGCTACTTTCTCGAGTATTATGAAGGAGTATAATCTAGCGAGACTAACTAAAAACTTGTGCTTAGATGGGAATTGATCTCGTGACCTTTTGTCAGTCCATGACCTCGAGCGTTATACGGGGGCGGATAAAATCCCCTGCTGTCTCCGTTTCTGATAAGATAAGACTATAAACGTCTTTATAGTTAAATAATTTCAAGTGTGTGATAACGAATAATCAGAGATGCCAAAGTAAAAGTAATTAGTATTCTTGTTTGTTTGTTTTTTCCATTCAATAGTTATGAACTACATATTCTTATGCCTTACGTAATATGAGTAAAAACATTAGTCTGTGTATTTTATGATGTTATGCGAATGTTAAGATGGATGTATGTGTGGTGTAACTAGAATGCATAAGATTAAGAATGAGTATGCCCGAGGAAGTTTGAAAATACCACATGTGACAGAGAAGTTGAGGAGTGTGAGGTTAGTGTGATATGGAATTTTTAATCTTAATAATGGGAAAATGGGAATGATAATGTGAAATTATTAGTAGACATGATATCCGAGTATACATTTTAATTTGAATCTGCGTTTAGTACGGAATACATAATAAATATAATGATTCAGATGATAGACATATGTTGAAAACTGAGCACAATATTTATTGAAATCATTCAATCATTTTGAATTGAGCCATGCGCGCCGCCATATTCGCGTTGGCTGCTCTATCGAGCGCCTTTCACTTTAGCCCTACTCACCGGCCTCGCGCTGGCTGTAATTCGATATGCGACAAAAGCGCGAAAAAAAAAACAGGCAATTGAAAATAACGTTTCACTTTAAACCAACAATAGTAAAGAGGTTGATTATAAATCGGTAAATTACAAAGTCACTACATATTATAAAACAAAGTCCCTTGCCACGTCTGTCTGTTCGCGATAAACTCTAAAACTACTAAACGGATTTTCATGCGGTTTTCACCAGCAGATAAAAGGATTCATGAGGAAGGTTAAGGTATATAATTTCTCAAGGTATTTTATAATCAAGGTGGGACAACGTACGCCGGGCCCGCTAGTATATTATAAAACAATTTCTCAAACTAGAAACATGGAGCAGTTTGTGACCAATCATATTATAAATATAAAGCTCTAGATACGTTATCTACATAATATTTTGACAAAACAAATGGCACGATAACGCACACATACGTAAAGTAATATTGTACCGCCATATCGTCTTAGATAAAATGTGGAAAGTAAGATGGCATATTCTAAATATCAGTGGTGAAAAATAAATAGTTGTATGTTGCTTAGATACAGGCGGATTGACGGAGCAGCCGTAAAAAATAAGCTAGTTAGCCAAGTTTCAACGCGGCGCTGTCGAAACGCTTATGACGTGTCTACAGCTTTTAGTTATAATATCATTGTTTGTGATAGTAAGTGTTTGCATAATGCTGGGTGTCGGGTGATGGAGTGGAATGATTAAAGGTGGTTATGTTGTCGGTACTGTTGGGTACAGAGGCAGGTCGTGCGGGGCGGGCGGTTGGGCTGACGCATGCGACGGTGGTGTGGACGTCGCTGGTGGCGGGTGCAGCGGCCGGAGCACTCGCTAAGACCGCCATAGCGCCTCTCGACCGCACCAAGATCAACTTCCAGATCTCGTGAGTACGACTACAGAATCCAGGGTCAGTAGGATCCAACTTCCACGATACAATGAACTTCTATTATATTCATTAGTTCATTGAAATGATCTCAAGACACTTGCGTTATCATTATCTATTCGAAAATGGTAGTAATAATCTACTAGAACAGTGGTGCGCAAACTGCGGCTTTTACACAATGTGTTTAAGTATTGATATGGAATATTATTTATTAACTTACCTTACAATAGACGGTACTTACGTATTAACGCCGCCGCAATTAAGATGCATAGCAACTGCCTTTATTTCACAAGTCTAACCTAACCTAACCGAACGGAGAGTTTTACCTAGGTTAGGTTAGACTTGCAAAACGAAGTCAGTTGTGGTATATCTTAGTTCTTTAGTTGCGGTGGCGTTAATATGTAGGTACTCAATAGACGAGTAAACATTTTGAAACGTAAGCCTAGTGAAAAGATGTACATATGTAGAAAGCAACAATAGCACGGCTCTCAAAAAGACATTGAACAAAGACAAGCTCGAGAGTGTACTTTTAATTCTAATTATTACGATAAAGTTATATCTAACAAAACAAAGCTTAAACTGCGATGTATGTAGAAAAATTAATAATATGCATACTTGATGATGGAGTGTGAAGTGCCTCGGGAACAGCATCGAAACAGAGTTGTTGATAGGTATGTATAAAAAATTGCTGTCAGAACATAGCTTAACGCATAGTTAACGTCTTGGCTGAACTCTGTTCGGGTGAAGCTGAGATGCTGTATGACTTGGTAATGATACCTCACCAGCGAATCTTCTGATGAAACCACAAAGATCGAGGAACAAGTTGCAAGATGCAAGTTTTTGACCATATCGATTAATAATTATCTTCAGGCTTAGGCAACGGATTAAAGAATTTTGTAATTTTTTCTAGCTTGGCAGTTTTTAAAAGCTCCTTCAATTCAGACTGATAGTCAGCAGTGGCATTCGGACCTCTCACAAATACGAATCCTCCTGCGAAACCTCTTACGAATTTACCTCTTAAAAATAAAATTTCCTTCCTGAGAGTGATCAATTTTCATAAAGAAATCACAAAGCTCATATGCCATTTTTAAACCTTAATTAAGATTTTTCAAAGTAATTGTCACGTTTCCAGTGCTTGTTGTAGCCTCTTCTTCAATGGGTTGTGAATTTAACATTTCTTCCAAGTCGGTTTTAGTCAAGTCTTCATCTTGCGATTCAAGCATCTCCTGAATGTCACTCGATTTTATCTGTTCGAACCCATCTCGTCCTATTCCGTTCGCAATTTCGGCAATGTTTGCAGTTATAGTATCAGTTTGTACAGATTGCGTAGTTGTAATAAGATCTATTTTACTTTTTTATTAGTCCATTTGACGACGCGTTTACAAAGGATACCGAATCCTTTTAAACACTTATGTATGTATCGATTGGATTCGCGTATTAAGAAATCTTTAGCCGAATTAGCTTTTTTAATCCGCGAATAGTCAGAACGCGATTGAAGGAAGCGCGAATAAGGAGCTATACCTGTATAATACCCACAAAAATTAAATTAAAAAAAGCTTAAGTAAAAAATGAAGACTTTATGAACAAGATTTCAGTTTTGTATTGTTTATATTTGGATCTTTTGGATGTCGAGTTTGCCGACCACTGTACTAGAAGATTAGTTGCCAAAAATAGAGCTGTGTTTACGGAAATATTGTCGACCCGACGCTTTCTTTTTGGCCAACACGACCAAGATGACAAAACGACAACGAATAGACAAGAGTACAATAGATTATTTAGGACATCTGGTTAAATGAATGATGTCTTTTTTTTCTCGAACTGTCTACGCTATTGACCTGGCAAGGTCTTAACAGCTTCACCGGACTACTGAATTATGTCGGATCACCGGGGTTTCATCTCACACAGCGCTTGCGGGGCGCGCGGAGAGACGGCATCAGGGTTGCTCCTCTGGCCGTGGCATCGTTCTCCCCCCGCTTTCAACGGGGTGTCATCTTTTTTTGGAATTCACGCCCGAGGATGCTTCCTCCGGGGTTGTCTCGTATTGATCACCTTTCTTCTTCCGGCGGTGATTGCTGAAGTGATCTGGCTGGCATCTGGCAGTCCATAAGAGCAAGGCGCTTCTTGTGTTCTTGGAGGCTCTGAAGAATGGCTGCCCTTGTTTTCTCGGCCCAGCGTTATCTTTCTGGATCCATTAGGGTAGCCCCTCTACAGGCGTAATTTTTCTTAGCTTTCCGCAGTCAGTCGTCGCACTGGGCTTCCCTTGATTGTGAGCATTCATTTTGCTTCCTTCTGGTAATCTTTTTTCGAAGCCAACGAGGCGGCGCTAGTTGAACGCATCGTCGCGTAGGGCAAAGTAGGCGGCACTCTCTGACGACCTCGTACGCGTGGGACGACGAAGCCGTCTTATGTCGGATCGACTGCCGCATGTCATTAAAAGACAGCGACCGTATGAAAGCGCGAGCTAACTGTATAGTGGCGCCATCTATTATCGACAAACTAAATGTTGTGTAATTAAATGGAATGCAGAAGTGAGTTTTATCCCGAACGCTAAGTAAATAATTTAGGCAGAAGCCGTACTCGTGGCGCGCGGCGGGCGAGTTCGCGCTGCGCACCGTCAGGGCGGAGGGCACGCTCGCGATGTGGCGCGGGAACAGCGCGACCATGGCGCGCATCGTTCCCTACGCCGCGATACAGTTCACCGCGCACGAGCAATGGAAACGCGTCCTCGGCGTCGACACGCCGCAAACAGCACAGTCAGTATATATAAATCACTGATGTTTTTTACTTGATGTAAGAAGTGTATTCGCATTTGACAATATAAATTTTAAACGTAAGTTTAAAATTATACGGCAATTATTTTATGTTCTTACATTACATATATATACATTTTTTAGTTTACATCGTATACATGTTGATTTTAAACTGAATCGTTTCATTGAGTTATAACAAAACAACATTACGTCTTTTTAATATATATATATATATATCTATTTAAAACTAGGTTCTGTCCGTGACTTCGTCCGCGTGAAATAGTTATTTTTGGCTAACTAACACACAGCAAGCTCTCAAAAGGAAAAAAAACGATTTTGAAACATTTTTCATTGGCGCTTCGCTTTTATTAGTCTTAGCGTGATGATATGTAGTCTATAACCGGCCTCGATGAATGAGCTATATAACACTGAAAGAATGTTTTAAATCGAACCAGTAGTTCCTGAGATTACCCTCTACAACCTCACAAACTTTACCTCTGTATTATATAGTATAGATTTATTAATGAAAGATTGTTGTAAATTATTAGAAGTATCGTGTATCTGTTTCCCTTTGGTATGTATTGATCGTCGTTTATTCGTCACGATACACCGGGCCACAATAGTGTCGTAATAGCGTGTGTGCGTGTGCGCGTGCGGCAGAGCGCAGCCGGTGCGGCACCTGGTGGCGGGGTCGCTGGCGGGCGTGACGTCACAGAGCGCGACGTACCCGCTGGACCTGGCGCGCGCGCGCATGGCCGTCACCAACGCGGCCGAGTACCGCACGCTCAGCGCCGTCTTCACCAAGGTCGTGCGCGACGAGGGGCTCCGCGCGCTCTACAGGTACCGCCGCTACACTCGCACGCTCACCCACTCACTCACTAACACCACTCACTCACTCAGTAACACCACTCCCTCAGTAACACCACTTACTCACTCACTCACTAACACCACTCACTCAGTAACACCACTCGCTCACTCACGCAGTAACACCACTTACTCACTCACTTAGTAACACCACTCACTCACTCACTCAGTAACACCACTTACTCACTCACTTAGCAACACCACTCATGGGTCGAGGTAATGACAGTGCTCATGATGCAATACAAGTGAATCTTTCCTGATTCAGATTTAACATTCGACGACACTGTCACGACTGGCTCAGCTAGTGACACAAGCGGCTGAATTACTGACACTAATAACTGCCTGAGCTGATAACACTGTACTAACTGATTGAACTAATTATAGATAGATATTAGTCGCAGTTAGTGATACAAGTTCCTTGTTGAAGTTTTTTGCGGGGTCTTGAATGGCATGTCACTACTTTATATTTTATCCTTCTTATATATGTGTTATACATGTCTTTATATTTTATCCGTAATCTTGGTTATTTGGCTCTATATTGTGTAATGTTGGTGCCGCTTTACGTAATATAGTTCGGTTATTGTGTACAAGTGAAGTGGATCCGAAATAATACCACGGAGCATGGATTCTGACTTAACACAAAAATTTTCAGGAAAGTTCTAACAAGATGGCCGCCATCTAGTCAGTTCATTGAAATTATACCAAGAAACTTGTAATATCGATACTCACATGACAATGGCACTAATAGTCTACTAGAAGACTGGTTACCAAAAGTAAAATAAAAAGAGTTCCTTGTTAAAATAGTGAAACTGTAACACATGCAATTATGCTATAGTGACTGAATGAGCTAGGACACTGTAGTGACTAACATCAATAATAATCAGCTATTGCCACAAGTGACTATTTAACTAATGATATTGTTGTGACTGAATGAGCTGGTGACACTAATTACAGTGAATAATTGAGCTACTAACTCTGGTGGTTGACTGAGCTAGTACCACTGTTAGTAACTGACTGAGTTAGCAACGCTGTTAGTAACTAACTGAACTGGTAACATAATTGATAACTTACTTTTATTATCTGATTGAGCTAGTATTACTTTTAGTAAGTGAGTAAGTTAGTACTATTTTTAGTAACCGAGTGAGTTAGTAGTTTACCTTTAGTGATTGCGTTAGCTAGTGATAGTATAGTGAGTGGTTTGTGTGTCCGTGTGTTGCAGGGGGTACCCGGCGACGGTGCTGGGCGTCATCCCGTACGCCGGCGTCTCCTTCTTCACGTACGACACGCTCAAACACAAATACCTACGTGAGTACCGCACACCGCACACTGCACACTACTCATTCTCGACCTCCGCCATCTATAGGGCAGATCATTGAATTTTTAATATTTTCTACACTAGCTATGACCGCAGTTCTACGCACGTTTCTTACTATCATAGAGTTATGGCTCGTTTAATATCTTTGGAATATTGTATATTCATGGCATACGTATATATATATATATATATATATATATATATCAATTTTAATTCAGTTGAAATATACAACAATTTACACGCTACAGTGCTACCTAGTGACGAGTTATTGTGAAATTGGTATAATAAAATTATACTTAGGTGTAAAATTTTGAATACCTTTTTTTTCGTACAAATTCTAACCTGTTAATTATAAACACAACAGATATAGAATCAGCCAAAAATTAATCGATTTTATTTACATAGACTAAAAGAAATGTATCATTATCATTACATAGTATATAACAAAGTCTTCTACCGCGTTTGTCTGTCTGTTTGTCTGTTCGCGAAAAACTCAAAAACTACTGAACGAATTTTCATGCGGTTTTCACCAATCGATAAAGTGATTCATGATAAAGGTACTGGTATATCATTTATCAAGGATTTTTTTTTATAATAAGGGCGGGTAGTTTGCCGGACCCGCTGGTAATTTTAATAATCTAAGTTAATAATAAAACATAACTTATACCAGTTAGAAGGAAATAATGAAATATTTATATTTTTTTACAACATTTTAAATGTGATATGTGATTATATGGTTTAAATCAAATCAAAAGCACTTTATTCAATTTAAGCCTTAAGGAGCATTTATGAACGTCAAAACTAGCACCGGGTCTGAAAACAACCCACTCATTGAGAAGAACCGGCAAGAAACTTGATCTGGTTTATCTTTTTGGATAACTTCAACCAATGGGGTCGAGGTCATCAGTAACACTCCCGATATAGTCAATAGTGGTTTCTCGATATATACAATGCGTAAAGAGGTATGAATTGGAATGGTGTGTGTGTCTATACAGAGTACAGTGGGGGCGCGGCGCAAGGGCCGCTGGTGAGCATGTGCTGCGGCGGCGCGGCCGGTGCGCTCGCGCAGACCGCCTCCTACCCGCTCGACATCGTGCGTCGCCGCATGCAGACCGCCCGGGCCCACCCCCACCCCCACCCCCACCCCCACCAGCCCGCCTACCGCACCATCCGCGACACCATCACCACCGTCTACAGGTCAGTGCTACCACTCGCTCCCTCACCCGTTCATATCCCACACAAATGTCTCGAATTATATGAACTTATAAAACGGCATATCTATAACAAACATTACGACAAGAAAATTAACTTCGACTCTTATCACTACCTCCATACACTTGGAAATAAACTTTTATTTAACGTGGGAACAACTCATATGGATATTCATCCTTCCGGGGGAGAAAGTAGGTTATGTCCGACTCGCACGGACTAAAACCCCACGGCGTACGTCTGCCGCTATAGTTGGGGCGGCACGAGATCTCTATAGACTTCATCGTGCCGCCCCAGCAGGTAGCCCGCCGTCCGCCGCACGCCCGTCTTCCCTAGCCCCGGCCACGGTGGCGGGAGGAGGCTGAGGACTTCCTCGCAAAAGGAGGCCACAATATTCCATATATGTTTATTGGCGAGCATGGGCTCCGCCGCGCTCGGCAGCCAGAGGCGCCGCCCCGCCGCACTCGTGCCGTATGGTCCGCCAGCTCCTGCCTCCACCTCACGACCACCTAGCCTAAACTAGCCTCAAAAAACATTACGTCTTCTTAACAGAGCGGGACAGTATTTCACACCGGATCATCACCTTCAACTCTGTAAGGCGTAACTTCATCCACATATGGAATACTATTCCCACTTCTGAGCCGGAGCACCTCAATGTCATTTACTTCCTCTCGACCGTATCCGACGTCGAGCGGCTCGAATCATCGGCGACCGGGTGCTCACATTAAGGCTCGCCACTTTGGCGCTTCGTAGGGATGTTGCGTCGCTTTGCGTCTTGTACAAGATCTATCACGGAGAGTACTCTGAAGAGTCGTCGGACTGATACCTGCTGCTGAGTTCCGTTATAGAACAACTCGTCACGGACTGAAACACCACCAGTGTCACCTTGATGATTGGAAATCGTCCGCTGTGCGATTTTCACGTTCGTTTATTCCGCGTACGTCACTCCTATGGAATGAACTCCCAGCGGCAGCGTTTCCGGACCATTACAATTTACCATCATTCATGAAACGAGCCTACTCCTTTCTCGAGGGCCGGCAACGCATCTGCGACTCTGCTCGTGTCGCAGATGTCCATGGGCGGCGGTAATCACTTACCATCAAGGTGACCCCCTTCGTTTGCCACCACTGGTATAAAAAACCTGTCGAACACTTACTCTCTTTTCCTTAGCTCCAAAAGAAGGGAGCCAACGCGCACCGTAGTCGCCGCCGAGGATACCGTCGGGTATCCTCGTATTACTTGAGTACGCGGCCCGAGCCCTTTAAAATGGACATACTACATCTGGGTCCCGACCCGAACGCCTTCCAGATAAATATGGGCCCACACACAAGAGGTAGCACTCGCCAAAACCCGTGAAGCATAAGGGCCACCTCCAGGCCTAACCTCTTGATGCGCCCGACAACGAGGGTAACGGTTCCGTGGCCAGGCGTATCGATTCCTTGGTAAGCCTTCCTTCACTATTAGGCAAAACCGACCTGTCCTCCAGGGTTTCGGGAACTGTCCGACCGCAGGACAGCAATCAAACAGTTCCCGAAGCCACTCTACGAGATGGTCCAACGCGATGGCTAACACCCCGTCCGAGACCCCGTCAGGGCCGGGTGCCTTCCGTCCGGTGCGGAGGTGCTCAATTGCCCTCCCCGTCCCCTCCTCTGTAACCGGGGAGGATCGATCGACGCCTCCTCTAACATCTGAGCAGGAAGGCACGGGAGGAGAGGCGAGTTTCGCAAGGCCGAGAAATAACGCTTCCGCGATCCTCTCAGCCACCAGCCAACCAGCCTCCGTTGCCGGGGGCGGAATTTCTTCCGGGCCACCCGGTATGGGCGCCCCCACGGATCCTTCCTCTCCCGCAGTCGGCCCAGTCAATATAGCCACAGAACTGTCCACACCTCCGACCCCGTGAGGCCGGTCCGGGACGTAGTACGGTTCCGCGACAATCGCAGTGTTGCTATCCTGCCCCGGCACTGCCGGCAGGAGTAGTTTATATTAGCGTGCAGATAACTGCTGTGTATGTAGTCTATAACTAATTCACAGCAACTACCTCCATTTTCTCTCCCCTAGGGAGGGCGGTTACCCTTTTACATTTCCCAGTTTTTCCGCGGTACAACAATCCGCGTGGTGTCCTCCCTCCCGCATCTGAAGCAGCCCGTATCAATAAACCCTACGTTACGTAAATGTAACAGTGTTGAATCTGCATCCCAGTAATGAACATCTATACATATAATAAAAATGAAGTGTCTGTATGTCATATCAAAATAACACTTTTTTACTGATTGGGTGTGAAAGTATACACGCTACTGATAACAAACATGTAATTTTTAAAATTTTTGTCGGTCTGTCTGTCTGTTTGTTCCGGGTAATCTCCGAAACGGCTGGACCGATTTTGACCGGAATTTCATTGGCAGATAGAAAAAATTACAGCGGGTTACATAGGCTACTTTAAATTGGACTAGCTATTAACCGCGGCTTCGTTCGCAGTGCTATCTCCAAAACGGTTGGAGCGATTTTCACGGAACCTTTACCAGTAGACAGCGGACATTCTAACAAGTAATTTAGTCTATTTTAATTTAAACTAACTGTTAGCCGTGGCTTTGCTCGTATTTAATAAAACTTATAAAGTTCAGTAATTTATTATTTTACCAACTTCGATAACACTTAATTCTAGATATACAACATATTGAACTGTATAATTTTGAAAGTTAAGATTAGTTGTTCAGTTTCAAAATGATACTCAAAAAAAACGACAACGTGTCTTCGATTGTTTAGTTTTAGGGGATTCATTAGTGAAATAAATTACAAGTAAGTTTTTTAAAGAAATCATTCAAAAGGTTTATTATATGTATATTAATTTTTTTGTATTGGGAAACACTTTTTATGTATGTAATTAATAGTGGAAAAATATAAAACACTAATTTTTAGTTTTTTTTTTTTCAAAAGAATTTCAATATTTTATATCATTTCATTTTTTAACAGATTTCTAGAATATTGTGCTTTCATCACGTACATAAAAAAATCAGTAAAGTTTTTTCGCATAATTGATACTATTCAAAAATCAATTTAAAATTATTCCAATTTTAAATCGAATTGTCCGATTCGATTTACTATCGAATAATTCGTTAATTCTAATTATGACACAACCCCCAGTTTATACATATATCGTTCAGGTTGGAGGGGTGGCGCGGCTTCTTCAAGGGCCTCAGCATGAACTGGCTGAAGGGCCCCATCGCGGTCGGCATCTCCTTCGCGACCTACGACACCATCCGGTCCACGCTCAGAGATATCGCAGCATCCCTGCAGAGGTAGTACTCGCTCACCTGGCGAGGGAAACCACGTGCGAATCGCTAACGAGATCCAGCATCTTATTTCAACCATCATCCTATACTTATATTGTTAATCGTTGTTCAAAATGAATATGTCGTCTTAACGCCATCTAACGGTCACTCTTCGAGTTATTTATTCGGATTATTTAATGGGTGTGTACTTTTATTCAGTAACAATCTCGCTTTAAACCTCTAAACGCTATCTCTTATTGGTTTTATTGAATATTGTTGAATATAGTTAAATCGTTTTAACGCCATCTGTCGGTAACGATGTGAGTTAAAAGTCCACGGATTATTCAGTTGTCTTTTATTGAGTGAAAATCAAAAATATTAATAGGAGATATGAATAAATAATGCTTTATTCGTGTTAGTCTATTAGCTCGGTAGAGGGCACTTATCCGTTACTGTGATAATAAACACATGTACTAAAATATTTTATTTAACGCAATCTACCAGTTCTTCTTAGTACTACACTGTTGTAAATGTTTGATGTTTAAATTATAATGAACAGCGACCATTATATATGCATCTACACGTTAGAATGGACCGTATGCTTGAATTCTTAATAGTGCAATATTTATTAAAGATTTTGTTACTATATAGTTTTTTAATTAAATAATCGAATTCAGTTTAAAACTGTACGTGAACACAAGTCGACTCGGAAGCGAATGCATGTGCGATTTTATAAGTTTGAATGGATAATTATTACGACACGTTTAGATATATAAATGAAGGGGAAAGTTGTGTGATGTATTTAAGACGCTTAATGTATATCGACTGATATGTTAATCGATGACAATAAGAATATTTGTATAGAAGAATATTGATTAATCGACGGAATGACAGACTGACTGTCTAACCGAGCAAATGGATGACTGACTAACTAACCAAGTGGATGACTGACTGACTAAGAAACCCAGTGGATGTTTGATTGACTCACCGTCCGATCGATTGACCAACCAACCGAGTGACTGATCGGTCGACCGAGTGGTTAATTGATTCATCAATCGACCGAGTAGCCGACTGACTGGCTAAATGACCGAATGGATGATGGACTGGCTAACCTACCAAATAGCTAACTAAGTGACAGATCGACTCAGTGGCTGGCGTATTGGCCGAATGATTGCATAGTTAATTTAGTGATCGGCTATTCGATTATATATATGACTGACAGACCTGACGAACCGAATGACTGACGGACTGACATCATTAACTCGATATTGTATGTTTTTGTATAATGAAATGCACAGGTAGATGTGTGCGCGCAATCATTTGTAATATATCAATAGAATACTACAATTGTAAAATAGAATATTTTAGAGTCTGTATACATTTTTTTTGTTTTTTTTTATAAGGATTAAGTTTGGTAAATACGGCGAGGTCGCGTCTCCACACTTTGCTTGCTCTATCTAATAACATGTCATGGGTATGTGTGTATGAGTTTGTATGAGAGAGCGAGTGTCGACAATTGTTTATGAAATCAAATGAATTGTAATAAATAATATATTATTTAACTGTTGAATCTTGTTGT
Source organism: Antheraea yamamai (assembly GCA_036509395.1). Lineage (NCBI taxonomy): Eukaryota > Metazoa > Arthropoda > Insecta > Lepidoptera > Saturniidae > Antheraea > Antheraea yamamai. The sequence goes on from AP028452.1 coordinate 132,049, forward strand.
TTTATTTTGAAACCAATTATGCGAAAAGGATTCGGTCGCGTTTTATTTTTATTTTTTTGTGTAAAAAGGGATTTAGCTGCGTCTCTGTTATGAATATTCACAGATCGGCTTTAAATTCATTATTGTGGGTTATCCTTATGAAGTAGATCCTATGAGCACTTTTTTAATCATTATGTAAAAGCTGTAGTATTATGCGTTGCGCAGTTCAGAAAAACTAAAGTAAAGTAAAGTACTAAACTAAAGTACGCAACAACTTATTTAAGAATTTTTGGAGTAAAACTTCTTTACGCGCGATTAGGAGGTAACTGGACGACAATGCAACGGAAGTCCATTACGGCAATATGGCGTCACGTTTCTGTACTTTAAATATTTTTAAATTTGTCAATAATAGGTTATAAACAAATGAATCTAAAATTTTTGAAACAAAAAAAAAATTAAATTGAATAATAATAAAGATCATAACAATAGAATTAATTACGTATATATTTCCCCCTCGGCAGCGGCTCAAGCCTAGGTCCGTTCCCTCGGCGTGGAGCCCTTGAGTGCGCTGCTCGCGCGATACACTCACACAAAATCTTACAACACTGCGACAACATTACACATATCACCTCCACACACCTGCACGCATACACGCTTGCACATGCAAGTGGAAGGGTTTTATTTTTTTCCCCTTATCTAACTGAAATAGTTTAGAATATTATCCGATACGAAATATATATAAGAGTTGTTGAGGTATGTATGCTTGGTACACATATATGTTTCAACAACTCATATATGTATGAATAGTTAGGTTAGTTCAGATAGGTCGCGAATTGCATGTATCAGGCAACAGCCAAAGCCGAGGTGTGCCGCGCACCCTTGAGCTAGTTGTTAAAATGAAATCGGCTGAGTGCCTTAAGCGCTCGCCTTAGTAGTCCGGTGAAGCTGTTAAGGCCTTGCTTGGTCAATAGCGTAGTCAGTTCGAAAAAAAAAACGTAATAATGGGCGCGCGACCGTGCTGCCATCTGGTTTCAATGTAAGTAACAAATTAAATCAAAGCTTCATTATCTGTAGTGCCATCTATCAGCTAATTCGAAATTTAAATAACACATGAAATATTATTAGCAACTTTTTGTTATAAAAGAAATAAAATATAAAACAGTTATCGTAAACCTATCATATCATATTTGAGTAATTACGTTATTGTTCTAAAATGTATAGTGGATAGTGGTTGACAATAATAAATGTATATGTCACAGTAGATATGTAGAACAGAGAGCACACGGATGACATTGTCCTCCATTTATATGTATTTTCACAACACAACTGACACTATCAAATAAAACGACAACTTCTTGGATTCTTGTTTTTTTTTGTTAATGATTTTACAACAAACTCAGACACAATAATTATCACTTAGCGACAATAACAATAGATCTCACGACCTCAAAAACAATAATAAATTCACGATCTCTAAAACAATAATGAGTCCTACACAACGTCGTACACGCACTTGTAAAGGTATTGCCTTCCTTCACCTACCGACAACTCAAGCGAAGTAAGTCGTAGTTTAACGAAATACGATGAAATGAAATCTACGATTTTGTACATAGTTACACTTTATATTCGCTAATAATTCTAATTATAAATGAATAACGATTTCAACATCATACATTGAATCAATTATGTTGTCTTAAATAATTCACATTTGTAACCCGAAGTAGTTTACAAATCCTTATTTGCTTTAAACCCATTTTAGATCGACCAATAATTCTAGTAGTGATAGAGTAACACTAACAATATTCTACAATGCTAATTTGTTTAATTACATTGTTATTAATTTTAAATAACTTATCTCGGCTGCACGTCGGATGCAATTCCGGTTTTAAAGACATACGTGTTACTTAAATCTACAATAATTCTATTACAATTTCACAACTCCGATTATAATTATCGTGACACTAATTTAGGTCAGCTTTAAATCAAGAGTCAAATCAAGATAGAAATTTTATCGCACGACGCCACATTTTCTTAAGATGATGTCACGCGTCGTGTGGCGCGACACCGGCTTATTTAGTGACTTCTATCAATGCTTATGTGAATAAACTAAATAAATGCCTTTTAAATTCTCATATGATGTATTTATTTTTAACTTAATCGCCATCTCTTATAACGCCAAAGAAGTTTTACTTCAATCGCGTGTGACGGTTACACGCACTCATTTTTATTTTGTTATGTCATCTAGGCCTATGTAGTAAGTTCCGCCAATGTCAAATGTGATATTGATATTATTTTTTGACGTTTATTCAAGTATAATTTATTGCGACATTAGGGTCTATCGATTGACATCTATACGCTGTAGTGGGTGTACAGAATTACGTGTTAGAACTCCAATTACAAAAAACAGTATTACGTGAGTACCACGATGAAATTATGTTTGTCCTTGACTGTTAAATATATAGATATTTCTTGGCAATAGCATAAAAACTGTATCAAAGGCTTTTGAAACATATTTCAGACTAGCTGTACCCGCAGCTCCGCACGCGTTTCTTTAAATCGTATTAAAGAATTATAAAATTGGGAGAATATGTACAGTTATAGAAATGCTCTTTAAAAGCAATTCTAAGTACGACATGGACGCCACTTACAGTAACATGTAACGTGTACATTAGATATATAAATACTAACAGCGTGCCAAATGAGGTTTGTCATCAGCAACATATTTGAAACCTTAACCCACAATATCACTACCTCAGTGCTCACTTACACTGTATAAGGAACTAATGAAACAATAGCTTAAAATATTATTATAAAGATTTACATTACATTTAACATACATTGCCATTATAATTAAGATTCTGTGACTATACAAAAAATAAACGCTTGTCTGTTCCGCAAGAAATCGAATTATGGAACTCTTTACGTAATACGCTTATAATCTAAGATCTTATTAGGAAGACCTCTATATCATTAAAGTTATTAATAATTATAATGTCGAATTGTAAACAATAAGCTGATAATTATTTCTCTTATTAAAAATAAAGAATGACTTGAAATCTTACTAAATTTATGCAGACAAACTCAAGGGTAACAGCTAGTCTAAAATAGAATAACCTCGATTACTTTTTATAAGGCTCGCTATCTACCAGTGAAAAACTCGTGAAAATAGGTCTAACCGTTTTGGTGATAGCACAGCGGGCGAAGCCACGGTTAACAGCTAGTATAAATTAAAATCGCTTGAATTACTTTTTATAAGGTCAGCTATCTGCCGGTGAAAAACCCGTGAAAATCGGTTTAACCGTTTTGGAGATAACATTGCAGACAAAGCCGCGGTTAATAGCTTGTCTAATTTAAAGTAGCCTAAGTAAGCCGCTGTAATTTCAGCTACCAGCGGGTGAAATTCCCATCAAAATCGGTCCAGCCGTTCCGGAGATTAGCCGGAACAAACAGTCAGACAGACCGACAAAAATTTTAAAAATTGCAATTTTGATATCAGTAGCGTGAATACTTTCGTACCCTATCAGTAAAAAATATTTTATTTTGATATTACATACAGACACTCCATTTTTATTATATGTATAGAAGAAAAAGAATAGATAGAAGATTAAATTTGATAACTGATTATGTTCTACTTTAATACTATTTTAAGGTTAAATTTCATATTAAGTGCACTATGGTCACGCTGAGTCTCATGGGAGAGAGAGAGGGTTTCGGAAAATATCAGGTTTTTTTTAAAATATATCATATGTGGCAAACGAACAGGTGGGTCACCTGATGTTAAGTGATCACCACCGTCCATAGACAATAGCAACACCAAGGGAGTCACAAGTACGTTGCCAGCCTGTGTTTGCGTGGGATTAGGAATGAGGAAGAGGGAGGGGAAAAGGGAGAGAAGTGGGTTTCCGGCGCTCTCACTAACCGAACGAAATGCAACAACGCAAGCACTGTTAGTTTACGTGGGTGTTTCTGTGGGTCGGGTGGTAGTATCGCCGGCAAGCCGACCCATTCATGCTGAAGCCGGCAATAGCTTCATCGTGCCTGTACCAACTACAATTTTTCTCGAGCAAAAAATAGTGTAAAAATGTACGAAACTCAGATTAACCTAAAGCGAAACATGTCTTTATACTAAAATATGCCGAAATGTAATTCATTTATTCTATATGATGAAATCTATGAATAGATGTAAAATTTTGGGACACCTGGTCAACTGGATTATGTCTTTTTTTTCCGAACTGACCACGTTTTTGGCCTGGCAGTGCCTTCATAGCTTCACCGGAGTATTCGCGGCGAGCGCTTAAGGCACTCGGCCGATTTTATTTTTACAACTAGCTCAAGAGTGCACGGCACACCTCGACTTGAGCTGTTGTATATACCACGAATCTAACTAGCTTAGTTAAGCTAAGCTATTTATACATATATACGTTTGTGAGTCATCTATATATTAATACGTGAAACTGAAACTTTGTACCCCTTCTTAAACGAATGGCGCGAACGGATGAACGTGAAATTTGGCATAGTAAAAGTTTATATGGAGGAAAAGTGCATAACGCCATTTTTTTTAAATATAAAATACATTAAATTATTTAAAATAAACATTACACATACTACCACTTGAATTACACTCAACATATACACACATGTAAATGAAAAAGACGTTTCGCCATCCTTCCTTTTCCTTTATTTCTTTTTCTCCCTTACTCTAATCACAATAACACTTAAACTATCCCTTTCGCACTATTTATTCTTTCACTCTCATCTTGCTATTCTATTACCTTCGCATTCACTCTTACGTTCCAATTACCTTTTTTCATCCTACATTCAATATTTTTAACATGACTTACTTTCCATAACTTACATGCCGTTTGAAATTAACTGGTCAAACTGTAGGTTAATTTTATAATATATAAATTCATAATCTACATTAATAAATATTTAAATAATTAATTAATAAATAATATATCTTTAATAAATTTGTGAAACCACTGAAATCCATATTATAAAGAGGTAAAGTTTGTGAGGTTGTAGGGGGTAATCTCAGGACATAATTTTGTTCTCTCTGGTGGTTTTTGATTATCTTTATTGACTTGGCTTGTTTACGGATACTGAACTGGTTTTTGCACTCGGCTTGGCTTGTTTCTTGGATTTGACGTGGATTTCTTCTATTTTGACTTGGCTTTGTTTATCATATTGTTTTCTTGCCTTCGGACCGACCTGGCACCTTGAACGGACTTCGTTCTTTTGCCTCTTGGTTTGCTGGTGACCCTGCGGTCTCCGGCGAACCATGAGTGCCAAAAGGATAACAAAAAAGCGGGCGAGCCTGTCGGTTGACTCCGACCCGGAAGTGGCGGAGCAGGGCGCTCCCAAGATTAACACGTTCCAAAGGGGGACCGCGAGGAGAGGTAGCTGGCGAGGGGGTGGTCGTGGAATAATGGACGAGGCCGACGGGTCGTTTGACCGGGCCGTGGCGTGCAGCTTGAGCGCGACGGAGTCGGAGGCGGAATCTGATACCGGCTCGGTCGTTGCCTCGGCTGTTGGCTCTAAGGCTGGTTCAGCAGCGAGCTCAGAGGCAGAGGCAGATCCTATTGACGTGGACGACCTGGACGTCTTCACGTTGAAAGCTCTGGCCGGAGCTAAGGTCGCTTCAATCATAGAGACCAGTAAAAAGTCAGGCTGTCTACAGGGTCACTGTATTGAGATGCTGAAGGGCGCGGCTAAGACCCTTCGGGAGCTGGTCGAGGCTCTTGATGACCGCACAGAGTCAGCAGAGACCAGGAAGCTCCAGAGGGAGACAAAGAATCTCCGCCGCCAGGTCGAAGACCTTAATGCGGATGTTCTGGCGTAGAAGCAGGAGGCTAACGCCAAGAGGCAGATGGCCCCGCCTCCTGCACCCGCAGTGGCATCAATGGAGCCTCCCACGCAACAGTGGGAAGAAGCTCTCGCTGGGGCCGTCTCGCGCCTTGAGCGATCTCTCCAGGTGTCGTTCGGCAATATGCTGAACGCACGCCTGGAGAGCCTGGAGAGTTGCCTCCCGGAGGTGCCCGTTCGCCCCCCATTGGCGGGGGATAAGAAGGGTGGAGCAGGGGGCTCCACCTGCGAGGCCAGCGAGGCCGGCACCTGGGCCTCAGGCCCCGATCGCCCCTCTGGGCATCAATTGGGCCGAACTACCGGTCCCAACGGCGGCGTCAACTGGAGTGGAGTGGTCGAAGGTGGTGGGCAGAAAGATGAAGACTATCCCTTCTTCGGACAGTTCCCGAAGCCCTGGAAGCTTGGGCGGCTCTGCCTAATGGAAAAGGCGGGCTGCCCTCCGGACTGCGCATCCGCGTATCGGCCTCTCGTCCTGCTGGACGATGCCGGGAAAGCGTTGGAGAGGGCTATCTCCTCCCAGGTCGTCCAGCACCTAGAGGGAGTGGGGCCGAATCTGTTGGACGCGCAGTTCGGCTTCCGGACAGGGCGTTCCACTGTGGACGCCCTGTGCCTCCTGAAATCGCTGTCTGCAGAGGCGACCTCCTAAGGGGAGAGGGTTTTGGCGGTGTTACTCGATATCGCCAACGCCTTCAACAGCCTGCCGCACGGGGTCATACGGGAGGCGCTCCGATATTTCCGTAATGCACGGTGGCACTGAGGGCGATCCGGGCGTACCGCACGGTGACCTCGGCGGCGGCCTTCACGCTCGCCGGCTCCCTGCCCTGGGAGCTGGAGGCAGGAGTTCTCGCCGCCATGTACGAATTCACGGCGGCGAGGAAACGAAGTGGGGAGCCTCTGGCTCCCACGGAGGTAGAGGGGGAGAGACGGCGTCTCAGAGAGGACGCCGTCGAGAGATGGATGTAGGACCTGGCGGACGCGCGCTTCAGGACGTACACCGTTGACGCCGTCCGCCCGGTCCTGCGGGACTGGATAGGGAGGAAGTGGGGCTCCCTGACGTTTCGACTGGTGCAGGTACTCACCGGACACGGTTGTTTCGGGTGGTACATGCACCGGATCGCTCGCAGGGAGCTGACCGCCGCCTGTCACGAGTGCGGCACTGACGAAGATACCGCGCAGCACACTCTGCCTGAGTGTGCTGCGTTGGGGGGACAGCGCCGCATTCTGGCGGCGGCGGTAGAGAGTAATTTGTCACCTTCCGCCGGGCGGACCATGGGGGCGGCTCTACAAGGTTGATTCGCAGGAACGATCCCTTGCCACCCCCACAATGACGGTCTGTCGATACACCGTGGGGTTTAGTCCGGCGAATCGGACATAACTCACTCTCTCCCCGGAGAGGGTGGGTATCCATAAGGGATTTCCCCACGATAAAAAAAACGACCTAATTAGGTCAGATTAGAAAAAATATTACAGTATTAGAGAGCTTATGTATCGTGGAAGGCCATAGGTTATATATCATCACGCTAATACCAATAAGAGCTAAGCACCAGTGCGGAGTGTTTCAAAATCGTTTTTTTTTCCTTTTGAGAACTTCCGCTACGTGTTAATTAGACCAAAGTAACTATTCCACGCGGACGAAGTCGCGGGCAGAAGCTAGTAATTATTATTCTCTTTGGTCTTATTAAATGTCGAAATGAATTATGGTCGAATTTTGACCACTAGGGGATCACTAGTACAATTAAGTTTGTATCAGAATTATGTCGGTTCCACAGCCACATGCCATTCATAGACAGCGACTATTTCAAAGCGCGAGCTATCTCTACTGTGGCGCCATCTCAGAACAACAAACTGAATCTTGTGTCATGAAATGTAATGCAGAAGTTACTTTTGTCTCAAATATAGTATTTTTAGCTGGAACAGGGATCTAAGGGTGAAGTGTGGGTGAGTGCACGTCGTGACATCCCAAAGAAAAACAACCAGTTGATATTAATGCTTTTTTTATCTCGTATATTTATTTAATTATTATATAGGTACAGTAAGAAAATTGAATTTATTAATACAGTATTATGACTAGATTTACTAAACTCTATTATTGCACAATAATATTGATCATATTTTAATTTTCTACTTACTAAAGTAATCTTAAAACTATGTCTTACTATTTCTTAATTATATTTTTTAAGTTAAACTTCTTATGAATTTCTTATCCGTAAACTATTTGTATGACAACAAGTGACGGGGTAAACACTGTGTGGGGTAGAGTATTGAAAACATTGATTTCCTTCCGATCACCGAAGTTAAGCTATGTGGCACGCGGTAATTACTTGGATGAGTTACCCTGCGAACATCGCGTCAAGTCGGTATTTTGTTATATTTTTTTCTATTAAATGCAATAATTAATACAAAAGTTTCACTTCCATCGTGTGTGTTTACGACACCCCTAGTTCATTTTTTATTTGCTTCATCAAAATTTCACTACTATCGCGTTTTTACGTCACACCCTATTTCCTTTAATTTGATTCATATTCGCAAACAAAGTCGCTGTTACTAGTTAGTTGCAAAGCAATCAACGTAAAACCCCAATTCAGTATATAGTTACGAAATAATGATAAATCGTTTGTCAATTTGTCTAAAAGACCCGCGAACACATGCTGCGTCATGTATTTACATACAACTCATATTACATTATTATAAAATAGTACCAAATGATTAATATTGGAGAGAATTATGTCATTGGTTAAAAGGTGTATAATTGAGCAGTTTTTGCCCGCGGGTTCGCTCATGGTAAGATTTGACCTCTCTTTTATTTAATTCTTTCCTCTATCCCAATTAAAATAAACCAGTTATTTATCATTCGTATTAAAGTTTACAGCTTTAATTACATTATTTAGGAAATCACTATTAAAGTAGAGTAGAGATTGACGTGACTGATCTACATTAAAGCAATCGAATCCGCGACCAAATCTAGTTCTTAAAAGTCTCTATACTTTTATCTCAACATCTTCCAAGTAAATAATATAAACCAAGTATTTAGGATACAAGAATAATATCTACAGCAATTATAGCACATATCTTGCCTAGAATTTCTACAGACTCGAGAATAAAGCTGAGAGATAACAACTATTCGCATTTGATATTAGGGTATCCGCTATTTATCAAGTCGGCTCTTTTACTTGGGTATAGTTCAAATCATAATTTTAAGTGGCGAATAAAAGTAGCGCTCAAACCCGGACGCAAAACTCACCAATATACAACATGGTCATAGTTATAAGATAAACTTATGATTTTGCAAATTCAACCTTACCTGAATGATTTAGACCTGTTTTTACAAGGACGCAAACGATGCGAGACTATTTAAAATGACTGCATAATGCACTCATTTTTGTGTTCCGGCTGTGAGACGTTAACAGTGCATCTTGAGTTTTTGTGTATCGACGTATATATGGGCGCGCGACCATACAGCCATCTGGTGTCAATGTAAGCAAGTAACAAAGCTTTATTATCTGTAGTGCCATCTGTCGGAACTTAGATAGCAGGAAATATTATTAGCAACTCCTTGTTATAAAGTAAATAAAATATAGAAAAGTACGAACAGATTACTATGATAAGTAACGAATTAAATTAATTAGATTTAATAAAAGTTTTGGTTATGTTTAATTGTAATCTAATATAGTTGTAAGAATTTTAAAATATAAATATGGTTTATTTTTGCCATAAATGTGTTAAATGCGACATTTCCGGTGTATTTTTTATTATAATTATTTCTGAATAAGCTAATTAAGATATATTTCAGCTTTTAATGAAGATTTAAAATAATTGCAATATTATTATTTATTTTATATTGTTTTGTAAACCGTTGATATTAATTATGTTTGTAATAAAGAAAATATGTTATTATTGAAAAATAAGATATGGCGGAGTTGGTGTGAGTTACAAGCGGGCAATAAGAAATTAAGTTAAGAAAAACATTCTTTGTACGATCATTGTAGAGTGATGCTGTAAAAGAAAATATAATTAATTTGGTTCTCATTAATGGTATCATTTTTATGATGGATCCTGGGGAGAATTCTGGTATGGCGCCGACATATACATATGTATAGCCTAAAAACATTTAAGAAAAAAAAGTCTGATTCCGTTTAACCGCCGCTAAATGACTATACTTTCTCCATTCATTTAACGTGGCGTTTTTACATTTTAGAAGTTTATTTTAAATCTGCTTGGTTTATTTAACTTACCAAATATTATTAATTCTCCCTTTACTATGATCCCGTACGATGTAAAAATTTTATTATGGGCGTTAATCATTTAATTTGTATATTTTGATAAGGCTAACATTTATCAGAAAAAACGGTAAAATATTTTATTTCCTTAAATATTTTGTGGCTATAAACTAACGATTTCAACGAGACTCAAGTCAAAAAAGCCGACTTGGTAAATAACGGACACCCTGCTTGATATATATTGGGCTACATTCTGATATTAAAATATAACTCGTCTGTTTTCAATTTACTGAAAAGTAGAATAGGTTCTGTGGTGAATTGTTTGGTTCTATGAAGTGGTCATAAAACGAAGTATTCTAGGTTTCGTAGTGCGCTAGCTGGTTCACGTGGTGGTAGTATCGGCGCGCGTGTTGCTCTGCAGCGGCTGAGGTGGTAGTAGCGGAGGGCACAGGTAGGTACTGCGGGTACACGGGACCCCCCGATCCTGCCCCACACCCCCCACCTCCATACAGCTGCGATAGTACGTGATAGGAGGCAGGAGGTGGGGGGGAGCGTGCGCGGGGTGCTGTTGCAGCCATACTGAACAACGCTTCAGGATCGCATACAAATTTGTAGACATAGCGCTCTCCTGTGGACAAACTGACGAGTTGAATTGTAGTCCGGTGAAGCTGTTAATTGCTAGGCCAATAGCGTAGTCAGTTAGAAAATTACGCGTTCAATCGTCTGCGACTGGACGGGCTACTTACACTGTCCTTTTGTCTTTTTCAATACATGTCGCAAGGATGGGAAGGGAACTCTTTGGTCAAACTATACATTTTTTTAGGACAAATATTTTTTCCAATAATTTAGAAAAATATCTTGAGATTTACCACTAAAAGTCGAGGCAGTCCTTACAACTGCCGACAGAAATGAAAACCCGATACAATTAGTGAGAATGACAATATTTAAATTTCATAACTTTGTATATTTAAATTATTAACATTAGTGTGGATTTAAAATCTACTAGCACTCGGAGCAATAATTATATCCATACTTATATAGTCTACTAGCCTCTGCCCGCGACTTCGTCCGCGTGGAATAGTTAATTTGTGCTAACGCTAACACGTAGCGGAAGCTCTCCAGAGGAAAAAAACACCCCGATTTTGAAACATTCTTCATTGGTTTTCCGTTCCTATAGGGCTTAGCGTGATTATATACCCTTCCTCGATAGGTGAGCTATATAACACTGAAATAATTTTTCAAATCGGACCAGTAGTTCCTGAGAGTACCCCCTACAACGTCACAAACTTTAGCTCTTTATAATATTAGTGTACATTGTATGGTTTCATCTTTATCTAAATTGAGTCACGACTTTATAGTGTCAGAGATAGATGAGACGTTTAAATGGATTAATCGATTTCAGATTACCTCCCTACTACAATTACTATATGTGCAAGTACCTGCAACTTTTTGCATGATCCCCTTCTCATAGTAATAGCGTAAAGAACGAGAGAGCTTGTCGTAATTCATAGCGGGTCGGTTCTTCTGCGCTCCCCAGCGACGCGCCACCTGCACAACATACAACTCCACAATCATACAAATTATACTACAATAAGAATGTAAATGTAACGTGTCTGTACTTCTTCGATTTTTGTGAAAAAGGTTGTAGCAGGTGTCTAGGAATAATATTCTTGATAGTCTAATATGTGTTCGCAAAAACTTAGATAAACTGGACAGTAAAAGACCAACATAATTAAGATACTAGAAGCAATAACAAATTGGTCATCCACGTTACAGGCTCACTTTAGGCCAGTAACATTTTTAGGTAATGCTGTCAGGTTTTATAACAAAGTTCCAAAGCACATTACCAATTTGCTGGATAATGAGTTCAAGCACCATGTCAAGCGGGTTTTAATATTTAAAAACTATTACAGAGCGGTTCAATATATCAACGATGGTAATGTCTGGAAATGACACCCCTCTCTGTACATCCAACAAACATGCATGTAACTATCTATGTTTGTAAAAATATATATCAACTACGGGGGGTAAAGCGATAAACCAGATTGAACTTTTCTCTGAACTCAAGGGTATGTATCTCGATGAGTAAGGCGTTGTTTGTCCGAACCGTTTTGTGGTAGTTTTCTCCGACCCCAGATTACTCCCTACAAGCGCACAAACTTTCCCTTTTACCTTTGTCTAATATTAGTTGAATAAAGTAATATTTGGTTATATGCTTCCCCGGAAGGATTGTGATTTTGATGCATACCTCTTCAAAATGAAAAAAAGCTCGTGTAGTTTGAAACATTTTTCATTGTCCACGCGCCTAGTCCTTAGCGTGACGATACACAGCGCTGCACCACAAATAACGTGGCTTTCTAGTAGTAAGAGAATTTCAAATTGAAACTGCAAAATCAGCTTAGTAGTTCCTGGTTCCGCCAACGGCAGACTCACAAACTTTACCTCTTTATAATATTAGTACGAGTATACAGATTAGCCCCTGCCCGCGACATTCGTCCGCGTAGTAATAGTTACTACTCTGGGCTAACGCTGACACACAGAGAAGCTCTCAAAAAAAAAAACATCTCGATTTTGAAATATGTTTCAACTGTGCTCCGCTCCCATTGGCCTTAGCGTGATGATATATAGCCTATAACCACTCTGATGAATAGTATATAAACTAATTGTATCGGCCGGTTCCTGAGATTACCCCTACAACGCCACAACCTCACAAATTCACAAACTCACTACGTCAGGAAACTTTACCTCTTTATAATATTAGTAAAGATAAACTATAAACCAGATCGAGTTTATTGCGGGTTGTTCTGATGAGTGGGTTATTTGTCCGAACCGGTGGTAGTTTGAGGAATACTTACAAGCGCCTTCTCAGGGTTAAACTGAATAAAGTAATTTGAATATCTTCATTTCATTTTAATGCCCACCTATCTGGCTCGTCCAGTTTGAATAAAAATCCACGGCCAGTCCAGGCGACGAGCGCGCGCCCTCTGCTTAGAGAGACCAGAAACTGCCATAATTGTAGGGCGCCGCGGCGACCACCACCTACGAATGGAACAGTAGCCTACATACTCTAGAAATTCAATAACAAGTCAAAGCTTAACTTTTAATCGCTTATTAAATATTGTATTCCGTTCTATTACATACCTTAATAAGCTTATTTAGGAAATAGGAGATAATAATTAAAGTAATATGGAAATATTCTGTAAGGAATAAATAAATATATGTAAAGAACATTATTGGCACTGTGAAAATACGCCACCTATCGGGTCTAATTATAAAAATTGGTCAAGCCCTTTAAGAGAAGACAATAACTTCAACATTGATGTGGCCTTAAGATTTCAACGACGTCTTTCCTATGAATTGAATTATATTGAAAAAACTACGAAATATCTAATTACAGTAGGAATTTGCGCACATATTACGAAACGACGTTTAGTCTGTAGTCCGAGAAAACAATATTATCACTCTATAGACACTGTGACTATACAATCAGGCAGAGATTCACCCTACAATAACTCGACATAGATGTCACCCACCGATCAACGACATCTTTCCGTTTAATCCAACGTGAAGTTATCATTTTAATTAATACAAATATTATAAAGGCTATATTAAATCCTTAAAATTAAATAAAAATAGAAATCATAACACACAATAATAATTGCAAGCGACAAAAAACTGCAAAATAAGAATACACTATAAAAAAACAACGCTGGCAACTCAGTACACGTGAGAGAGATAAAACTTTTTGAAGTTTAGAAACATCCTTGTCTCTAATACTTTATTCATCCGTGTAGTAAGCTGATAAACTAGTATATAGAGCTATATACCTGCGTGTGTAGTAGATACATGCTGGTGCGGAGACGCAGCGTCGGTCCGCGCTGAGGAGCAGGAGATTGGAGCAGAACTGCACAGGGAACTGCTCACTGTAACAAAACCTTATGAATAAAGAGTTGATATGCACGTTGTGGTTCGAGTCTTATTATAATTCTCGTGTCCTAAATATGTATCACTCAACGATATAATGTTATAGGCAACGTCTTGTTTAACTTAATCAATATGAAGGTAGTGGAACAAGAAAATACAAATAATGAAAGTCAGGAACTGTGTGTACTCTTGTAGTTTCAACACTTAGTTTATGACATTATTATGATGTGTGGATTTACTACTCTTACCCTTCCTTCTACATGGACTAAGAGAGAGGTATATAAGACGTTGTGCAAACGAGCTGAGATCTTATGTCTGACCCGGGTGGAAGTGGAGCCCTCGAGCTCGCTGCTAGCTCAATACAGTGACATACACTGGACCTCACACACGTGCACACTAATATAGTAGAAGGGTTTTATGTTTGCTCCTTATTTTACCATTTTGGTTACTCAGTTTTAGCGAGATGTGCGTGTTAATGAGACCCACATGCGGGTACACAGTATGTTTCAGTACAAAAAAATAACTACTCAATTAAACGTAAGGATGTCTCCAGTGATCTTGGTGTTATGTTTGATAGTAACTTATTCTTCCGTCCTAAATGTAAAGACATTATTAGTAAAAGTAACCAGTTCCTTGGCTTTTTATTTTGTATAACTAGGATACTTAAGAGGCCCATGTCTATGTTTTATCCGTATAAAACTCTAGTGAAGCCTATACTCGAATACGCCTCCGTAGTTTAGTGTCCCTATTACTCAGCTCATATAAAAGACATTGAACGAATTCAGACACGTTGTTTAAAGGCACTCTGTCTTAGACACGGGATGCTAAGAAACCTCCCTAATCACTTTGAACGTGCCGATTTTTTTCGTGACGTGTCTAGCAGACGGCAAGAAAGTAAAATAAGTTATCTATATGAAATAATTAATTAATTAAAAGGTTGGTGAGTAGGGGGTGAGGAAAACTTCAACCCATTCTTGCAACTTGGAGACGTTGTGTGAGAGAGGGGGGTGGGGGGGGGGGGGGGAGGATAAAAAGGGGGGGGGATGGAAGATTTTCAATAATTTTTTAATTCTTTAAAAAAAAAAATTAAAAAAATCCCCCCAAAGAGGTGGAAAAACAGGGGAGAACAACAAAAAAAAACGACCATTTTTTTGGGGGGGAATTTTTTGTTTGTGAAGAAGGACAAAAAAAAAGGGGGGGGGTAGTAAAAAAAAAAAAAAAAAATTTTATCAAGAAAAAAAAAAAGAGGAAAAAAATTTTTTTTTTTTTTGTGAGGGGGAAGGGAGTCGGGAGTCTTGCGGGGGGGGATTATGAGTTGGGGGGGCATCAATTTTAAAAATTTTTTTACTACCAAAATAAAAAAAAAAAAAAAAAATAATTTAATGAAAAAAAGAAAGAAGATGCCTAATAAAGTAGAGAAAAAAAAAAAAAAATATTATACACTGTTAACAATTACTATACTCGCTTAACTTTAACACCAATATTCGCGGTCGCAGAAAAAAGTTGTTTCATATTTCTTTTTATAAAAATAATATTTCTTCTCGTCGCTCATATAATACTATCACAGACTGTATCTCCTGCTGTGCCGATACATTGACATAGACATCTTTCGTCTTAGTCTGAGTCAATCTCGATGCGTGGTCTATAAACACAAGTTAACACTCTAAAAATGTATATCTTAAGTTAGTATACTCGTATATATTTGTATGATTATATTTTACTAGCGGGCATGGTATACGTTGCCCCACTGATAATAAAAACCTTGAAGAATAGACATATGCTGTCGGTGACTTTTTAGTAGGAATTATCAAGCTCTATAACTTTTCTCTAGAACTCAATCATATACTCTCAATCATAACTCAATCATCGTTAAGGCAGCGTTCGTAAGAAACGTTTTCGTTCGACCGTTTTTTCTCCGACTTTGTAAATCCGACTACCATAAAAAAGTCTTTTCATTTTTCGGATTAATATATGGCCTATGACACTCACAAATAACGTGACTTTCTATTGGTAAACGAATTTTCAAAATCGGTTTAGTAGATCCAGAGATTAACTCCCCCCCCCCACAACATCACAAACTCACAAACTTTACCTCTTTATAATATTAGTATAGATTTGCATGCATATAAAGCTGGATAATATAACAGACAATAAAAAAATATAGATAAATAAAACATAATAAATTGTAATTGTAAACATAAATAAATAAATATGGGTAGTGGAAGCGACTGACCGAGCTTTTCGTCCCAGTGCTGGAGGGTCTCTCCCGAGCTGGTGACGGGCTCGTCGCGCTGCTCTCTCGTCTCCGACTCTTCGATACATTTACTGTACACAGTTCCGCATCTGTAGAACACAATAATTATACCTATCGCTGCAATTTCAGAATCAACAAATGCATCCACCTGGCTTAAAGTTTGCGAAGGAGATCTCGTAGCAACGATTACCAACAGACTGTAGATAATGTCGTGCCAAACACTCAATACCGACCGCTAAGTGACATAATCTCTGTATCAGTTATGCGCAATGTGTTATTGGCCAGCTCGTAATCTTCTAGAATAAACAGACTACAAAATGGTAGAAAACGGTTCTGTCCGGCAGTTCCAGAGATAAACGTATTTTTTTAGCTTTATAATCTTTATATGTACATATAATAAAAGGCTAACTGCATGATATCTGTACATTAAACATTTTAAAGAAAAAATGACTACTCACGAGCGTTTGATACTATAAATGTAAATTTATTATTATCTAAGTTGCATTATTATGGATTTGAACATGATACGATTAGATGGTTTCATAGCTATCTAACCAATCGCTCGCAATACGTTGAAATACAACTAGATGATGGCTCTTCGACAACCTCCTCTCCCCAACCAGTAACACGGGGGATTCCTCAGGGATCCATTCTTGGCCCCTTATTGTATATTATATATAGTGCATTACTAGCTGCTTGCTTGATTGTAAGTATCATATGTACGTGGATGATATCCAATTATATATGTCATTTAAACAAGATGCACTGAGGTCTTCAATCCACAAGATTAATGAAGAGCTTAGCAGGGTAATTTCATTCAGGGTCAGAGTGTAACATTCTGGTACTCAATTCCTTCTAAAACAAAATTCATTGTCTTGGGAAGTAAGGCGCAAGTCAATTCAATATTGTCTGCTAATCCCGAGATCAAGATTTTGGGGAAAACCATTGAAAGGGTGGAAATAACCCGCAATTTGGGAGTACTCTTTGACTCAGAACTGCGCTTCGAAGCGCATATCAATAGTATAATTAAAAATTGTTTTTATAGGCTAAAAGTTTTGAATCGTTTTAGACAGTATCTGAGTGTTACATTAAGGAAGAGTCTTGTTGAAAGTTTAGTTCTTTCTAGATTAAATTACTGTGATGTTGTGTATGGCCCATGTTTATTGTCAAGGACTGATCGATTGACTCAGAGGGTACAGAACGCTTGCGCTCGGTTTTGTTTCCACATTCCCCCTCGTCATCACGTCACGCCGTTCTTAAATGAAGCGAATGTTCTTAAAATGGCAGCCCGTAGGGAGCTACACATGGCCACTCTACTTTTTGACTTGATTGACCAAAACAAAAAAACCTGAGTATTTTTTTTTTTTTTTTTTTTAGAAAAAATTTTTAGGAAAAACAAAAAAAAAAAAAAAAAAGGGGACCACCAAAAAAAACCAATCCCCCCCCGGCGCCGCCTTAACCCGGCCAAAAGGAACACCGAAAGAAAAACCCCCCCCCCCCCCCCCGCGTTGGGATACACCCGGACCCCGAACGCGACCGCCCAACGGCATGGGGGCATCTGGGGGGGATCAGCGGGCCCCCCCAAGTACCTATATGAAAAGTTAACATGGAGGCAAACACGTCTTACATCTGCCTACACGCGTTCTGCGTCATATCCCCTGACGATAGCTATACACAGAACCACAGCGTTCAGGGGTTCTTTTAAATATGCAGCTACTCGTTGCTGGAATAATATCCCACCTCCATGTAGATATAGGAAAAATAAGAAAAGTTTTAAACATATATTGCAGCAGTGTTTGTTACAAGTTCAAAACCAATAATAATAATAGCGTTAATTTTAATTTTATGAGTGGTTCCAATTTATTAGACGTACAATTTAAACTTATCTATGTTCGTATTTGCTTGTATTGTTATTTATTATGTTTGTATTTATTATTATTTTTATTCTCAGGCTTATGGTGGCCATTGTGCAACCAAGGTAGTGAATAGCTTTTGGACAGGCACATTTGTAATATCTGTATCTTTTTTCGGTGTTAACTTTTTATTGTTGTTAGCTGTTTACCTGTTATAAGTTCTGTTATATTTATTGTCAAAACACCGACTACACGTCCGTACATTACTTTGGGCCCCCATTGAAAATCAGCGCTGCAGTAACACCCAGTTGTGCTGCAGCACTTAGCTGAATGGGGGTGCCTTTATTGGATATAATATAAGCTATGTGTACGTTCATCTTGTTGTTTTGATGTTGTCCAGCAATAAATACATTTCTTTCTTTCTTTCTTTCTCTGCTAGGGCTTAGAATCAATGGCAGAACATATTTCCATTGTTTTTAAATTTTTTGTATATTTGTCTTTCTGTCTGTCGTTTGTACGGGATTCCCGCAAAAAGCTGCTGGACGGATTTTGAAGATATTTGGTATGATAATAGTTTATACACCGGTATAATATTTAGGATATGTTTTACATATATCACACGTCCGTATATATGTAATTCTTACTTATGAGGAATCATAAAAGAAAATGTATATTATAGGGTGGTTCAACATGTGAACAATTTTGATGTCTGGAACTAACACTTCTCACTGTGCATCCCTCAAAAATGAACGTAGCTATATTATTTTTTAAATATATACGATGTACTACTAGATGCTGTAATGCCACGCTGTGTCTCGGAGAACAAAATAGTTCACAAAGGGATCGGTCAATTAAATCGTCGATGTCGAGTTTTAATACACAATACAATCCTATGATTTGATTAATCATTGTGTTTATAATTGAAATTTCACACGGACGTAGTCGCGGGCACAGCTAGTAAATTTTTGGTGTGCGCGAGTTAGTAATTTTTCTCCCCCAAAAAGGTTTTTAGTGTTATGTGTTATGATTTTCTTTTATATTTACTAGCGAGCCCGGCGTACGTCGTTCTGCCCTCTACAATTAAAAAATATAGACAAATTATATACCTAAACCTTCCTCGTGAATCACTCTATATTTACTGATGAAAACCGCATGAAATTCCGTTGAGTAGTTTTTGAGTTTATCGCGAACAGACAGACAGACGCGGCAGAGGACTTTGTTATATAATATGTACGGTCTTCTAGATGGTTTTTACCTATAGGTGGATCCGATATGTTGACATTATCATTATCTAGATTTCTAATTTTGTATCAATTTTCAAAAATGAAAACTTCGTAAAGCGCGTTGAGTGGTATTTTTTTGAAGGAGATAAAGTTATGATTTCGCCATGACATGCTAGTAAGCGTGCCCGATCGTATGGCGCTTGCGCGGCTTGTGTTAAACTAGCGACGCGTAGTATAATGGCCCGTTTACATCTATTTATATTTTCTATTGAGATTCTGCAGCTCATATGTTTGATTAATTAATGAACTGTATAAAAATGTATATAGTTATTGTTCGGAGTACCAATAAATGTGAAAACCAAACTAATGATAATAATTTCAATTTACAAAGTAGGAAATTTAAATAATCGAAACGAAACGAAACGGCTGGACCGATTTTAACGGGAATTTCACTGGGATGCAGCTAAAATTACATCGGGTTACTTAGGCTACTCTAATTTAGACTAGCTGTTAACCAAAACGGTTGAACCGATTTCCACGGGACTTTCAATGACAGATAGCTGATCTTATAAGAAGTAATTAAGACAATTTTAACTTATACTAGCTGTTAACCGTGGCTTTGCCCGCAGTGCTATCTCCATAACGGTTGGACTGATCTCCACGAAACTTACACTGGCAGATAGCTGATCTTATAAAAAGTAATACAAGCAATTTTAGTTTATACTAGCTGTTAACCGTGGCTTTATCCGCAATGATATCTCCAAAACGGTTAGACCGATCTTCACGAGATTTTCACCAGCAGATAGCGAACATTATAGAAAGTAATTTAGTCTATTTTAATTTAGACTAGCTGTTAACCGTTGCTTCGCTCGCAGTGCTATCTCCAAAACGGTTCAACTGATTTTCAGGAGACTTTCACTGGCAGATAACTGACCGTATAAGAAGTAATTTAGATTATTCTATTTTAGATTAGCTGCTATGTTACCCGAGACTTCGTCTGCATGAAATTTATCAAAAATATGTTGTTCGCTGTAGACATGTGCGTAAGACGTGCGTTGTACTGGACTCCAAGAATAAATATAATTGAAATTCGTATATGTGTATCTATGTATGTATTCTCAATTATGTTGTCTTTTTGACGGCTATTTTGTTTTATTTATCGCGCTTTCGTTTACATAAACCAGTAACCATGGTAACATATAAGAATATTGTAAGAGTTAATGGACTGGTGGGTTTATATATATTTGAATTCCGATTATTGGTGTCGCGCTCCAGCCCGCCAATACTTTGAAATTATTTTTGGGGGGGGGGGGGGGGGATAATATGTTGGGGGTGGTGAAAAAAAAATTTTGGGGGGGGGGGGAAAAAAAAAAAGGGAAAATATAGGGAACCCAGGGAGTTCAATGAGAATACTAGCCGGTAGGGGAAACTGAGGGGGGATGAAGTTTCCTTCCTCCCTTCTCCCTTGATAAAAACCCCCCCAACCCCCCCCGGGCAAGCACTATTTAAATTATAAAATATTAAAAACTGCTTAGACAGATATAGTTTTATACCTTGATTTATATTCATGCAAGATTTCAAGACGTCAGTTCATTCATTGTTTATATATATATACTTTTTATATTATAGGAGGCAAACGAACAGACGGGTCACCCGATGGTAAGTTATCACCGCCGTCCATAGACACTAGCAACACCAAGGGAGTCACAAATGCGTTGCCGGCCTTTTATAGAAGTATACGCTCGTTTCTTGAAGGTTTGCATTTCATAATTGTTTGGAAATACCGCCGCTGGGAGTCGATTCCACAAGGTTGAAGTACGAGGCAGAAACGACCTTGAAAACCTTTAATTATTAATAGTAATTTTGAACATAGAAGGGGTTTTTCTAACAAGATATTAGACCATAAACGTATTACTTATTGGCAATATGGGCATATTATATCTTTAAGTCATTGTTTCATTAATTCCTTATACAATGTAAGTGAGCACTGAAGTAGTTATATGGTGGGTTAAAGTTCTAAATATGTTGCTGACGATAAACCTAATTTGATACAC
This sequence comes from Antheraea yamamai, assembly GCA_036509395.1. Classification (NCBI taxonomy): domain Eukaryota; kingdom Metazoa; phylum Arthropoda; class Insecta; order Lepidoptera; family Saturniidae; genus Antheraea; species Antheraea yamamai. The sequence goes on from AP028452.1 coordinate 153,418, forward strand.
TGTTAGTATTTATATATCTAATGTATACGTTACATGTTACTGTAAGTAGCGTGCGTCTCGCGTACTTACATTTATTTTTAAAGAGCATTTATATTATTGTACAAGTTCTCACAATTTTATATCTCTGTAATACAATTTAAAAAAAACGCGTGGGGAATTGCGGGTACAGCTAGTACTTATAGTATTAATAAATCTCTATAAATTATAGATGTCTTTTAACTACAAGAATTAATATCTTTACACAATACACAGATAATGGTACTCACCTGTGAGGATGATAGTCTCTATAGTCTGCATGCGACTCTTCAGATTTTCCTTTACACCTAACAAGGAAATGTTACAATTATGACAGGTATTCGAGCATAAATTGTTTGAGGTACCTAGTCTAAATTCTTTTTACAATATCACTACGTATTATAAAAACAGTGCTCCGCCACGTCTGTCTGTTTATAATAAACTAGAAAACTACTGAACGGATTTTTATGCTGTTTTCCTTAATAGATAGAGTGATTCACGAGGAAGGATTAGGTATATAGTCTGTTAGGTTGTTCTGTATAATGGTTGAAGTATAGCGATAATCGTTTGAAGTATCAGAAATAGTCAAGCCACCTGGGAGCTTTCGACAACGCTGCCTAATCCCTTTGAGATATAACAAATATAACTGAGATAGTAAGTGATTCAGACGAAGTCGCGGGTATAGTAGATACATATAAAGATGTTTTAAACTGATAATTTGTTGGTTTCGAACTGCGAAATGTGTGACGTCAGAGCAAGGGAGATAATGAGACAGGCCACAGGACTTACTAGATTGTGACAAAGCGCTAGTCTAATACTAATATTATAAAGAGGTAAAGTTTGTGAAGTTGTAGGTGGTAATCTCAGGAACTACTGGTCCGATTTGAAAAATTCTTTCAGTGTTATATAGCTCATTTATTGAGGAACGTTATGGCTATATATATCATCACGCTAAAACCAACAGGAGCGGAGCACCAATGAAAAATGTCTCAAAATCGGATTTGATAGCTTACGCTGCGTGTTAACGTTAACTCAAAGTAACTATTCCACGCGGACGTAGTCGCAGGCAGAGGCGAGTATTATAAATAAAAAGAATCAAAGTGCTGTTTTAAGCTGATAATTTCTTGGTTTCAAATTGCACAATATTTGACGTCACATCAAAAGAATGAACAATTCGTCACTTGGAAGCTTGTTTTGCTTATGGGAACTGGTTTTGCTCATATTAATATAACAAGGTGTACTCACAGGCTGTTCTGTACATGCTCGTCGAGCAACGAATGCGTGTGCGCATGACGTGCGTAGAGATGCGCGTGCGCATGTTCGTACGGGACAGCGAGAGGCTCGCGGTCCCTCTCACGGCGTGTCGCGCTCGCGGCCGCCTCTCTACCGGCAACAGCTGACATTTACACATTGAATACACCACTATCACCACACTTGCTCATCTCCATACAACACTACACTCTTTCTGACAAGATTGAAACGAAATAAAAATATGGAGGCAACCATAAGGACTGCCGACAGAAGTGAAATCTAAAAACTCAAATCTGTGTTCTCTTTTGAATTTTTAAATTAATCATAGTGTGAATAACAATATCTAATTTTTAGAATTTGTTTATTGAAATGATTAACATTAGTGTGATTTTCACATCTACTGACACTCCGAACTATAATCATATACCCTTGTATACAGCTTATTAATTCATCAAACATATGATGGCCTGCACAACCTCAATACAAAATATCAATATTACACGTACACAGGCTCTTACACTACGCGTCGATAGTCAGACGCAAGCAGCGCAAGTGCAATACGACCAGTCACGCTTACTAGCATGCCATGACGCGAAATTTTTATCTCCTGCCAAAAAAATACCGCACAACGCGCCTAAAGACTTTCACTTCAATACATCAAAAATACGGGATATAGGTTGCAAATCTCTTTCTATTGTTCCATTATTATACTGCGGCCACTACCACACACAGTATCTCACCGTGTTGGACTATTATAAAAGATCGAGGTTATTAGAAGGTACTCATGACCAGAAGAGAAATTCTAATCATCGAAAATAGACGGCAATAATGTTGATCGACACTCTAATTACTTAATTACTGACTTCAAAATGGCTAAATAGAAAAGCTATATGTCTCGGTGAAGGAAACCATCGTGACAAAACAATCTCATGATGGTAGGGTTAGAGATACACAGTAACTTAACTACAATTCTTTAGAAAATCTATCGCCTAGCATTTCCGTGAGAGCCAGTCCTTGTAAGTATAGATTGTTACCATTTATGTATATCTTATAATATAAAAATCCATTGTCATGATGTTCGTCTACGTTGACCTCTGAAACGAATCAACTTATCTTCAGGAAACGTTGGCATTTATGTATAATTTGGTACAACTTGAGATATACGATAATACTAGCGGACCTGGCGGACGTTGTCCTGCCTTGATAATAAAAAATATAAATCCCAAAAGTCAACCGCAGCGCCACCTACCGGGTCCAATTGTGAATCTAAACCATTCTCGGATCCACTGGAACACGCACACAAAATTTCATCAAAATCGGTCCAGTCGTTTAGGAGGAGTTCAGTCACATACACACGCACACAAGAAATATATATATTAAGATATATTTTGATTAGTGACCTCAATATATTTTAATTACAAATTAAACGATTGTCAATGTTGATTATTGTTATTAATTGAAAGTTTCATCAGTATCGAACAGATGGCGCTTTAAATTACTTTGTTGGTAGATAACTGTAGGACCGACTGTTATAGATATCTCATAGATGGCGCCACGTTTAGTTATGAAAATAGTTGATCATAATTTCAATTCGTATAATAACTGAGACACAGCACCGCGTGACCGGCTCAGCTAGTTCCTACACATATAAAGTGATAAACGTCTACTATTGCGCGTGCATTACGCAAAAACGACTTACTAGATTTCGATCAAAATTTCAACTGGAGGTTTTGGTGAAATAAAAACTTATGATCAAGCCATAGCATTGTAGGAGGGCTTTTTCTAAATCCGCCTAGTCATGTACCATCCTCAATTTGAAAATGCTGTCACCAAGCGCCTGTTGGTGTCTTCCGAGATCTGCACTTGAGAGTAAGTCCCCGTCTAGGCTTAACGTCGTTACCATCTTGCATGACATGGTCATTTAACATCAGAAGTGCTGTTGTCAAACGCGAAAACCTATCAAATATAAAAAAACCGTAGGGACATTTCGCGTTTAGGGCTCAACCGATCAGCGGGAGGTAGGATGATTCTACCCTAATAGACTGCTCAGATCATCAGATGTAATGTTATCACCTTGTGCTACAGTAAAATATACACACCGATGTTGATAGTGAAGTCCCCAGGCTATGGGGAAGGAATGTGGCTGTGCCATCTCCTCAGCAACTGCGGTCCACGCCGCCGGTGTCCGCAAAAGCCTCCATTGAATAGCACATCTGCTGACAAATATACATAAAGCTGCCACCGGTTCGGACAAACAACCCAGTCATCGAGAAGAATCGGCAACAACACTCGATCTGGTTTATCTTTTCAAGATACATACATATTTTTGCAAACATAGACAGTTACATTCGTTTTTGACGGATACACATAAGGGCGTCATTTCCAGACGTCACCATCGTTCACATATTGATCATAGTTTATGAGCATTCTCATATATACATATAATACATAAATATAATGAAATTTCAGTTCCTCCGCGTGTACATACTGAGAACACACTGTTTTTTTTCATATTTGCGTTTTCTTTAGGTCTATAATTATTCTGCATCGACAATTACTGCATATAATTTTATTGGATTTCATCGGTATTTTTTGCAAGAGATAATTGATAAATTTATAATTTTGCGTCATGACATGCTACGTAAGCATGATAAGTGTTGCACTTGCGTCACACTATTTGCTTTATAGCGACGCGTAGTAGGTATAGGTGCCTGTGTACACGTAATATTGATATTTGCAGCTCATTAAACGTTTGATTGATTAATAGACTTTATAAAAATATGTATAATTATTGCTTCGAGTGCCAATATATATGACAACCACACTAACGTTAATAATTTCAATAAACATTTTCTCTAATTTAAAAATTGTCTTTCACACTATAATTAATAAGAAAATTCAAAAGAGAATACAGTTATTTCATTGTTTTGAGTTATCACTTCTGTCGGCAACTCGTCAATAGCTACTAGGGACAAAAACCTTGTTGAGAACGGACGAGGAAACGACAATAATCTATTCTATCTTTGCCTGTTTATGCATAAACATTATAACGCCCCATGTTTTACCTTCTATCATTTAATATAAGTGATTTTTTGAGTTTGGGTTAGCAATAACAACTAGATATTCTGAATTGCCATTACATAGTTATACATAGTTATAATTCGCCATATTAAAGCCAATTTTGAAAATTAATATTGACAGATTAAAAGATTATAAGACATACATTCGTTACTCTTAAGAATAATAATATCTGTCAAAGTTTATGCACCTTGGATTTGTTAACAAAATATCTTCTGCACTATTGACTAAATATAGTCATTATCTGCTCTACTCTTGAATTTCCGTATGAAGAGTAGAGGTAAAGAGAGCTATCTCATACGGGGGACATGTTGAAAAAGTGTCCAGCTCTAAGCACTAACTAATAATTCCAAGACCATCCAAAATGGCGCTAGCATAAAGAAAGGTTATCTATCTTCTTCTTCTATCTATACTATAATAAAACTGTAGTAAGGTTAAATCTATACATTAAATATTTTTTGAAAATTTTGATTGGGGTAGACTTTCTTATCTATATAGAAGCCAAAAATAATCTTTTTACAATTTTTGTCTGTCTGTCTGTCTGTCTGTCTGTCTTTCTGTCCCTGTGAACACGCATCACGCTGAAAGTACTGAACCGATTTTAACGAAACTTGACACAATAATAACTAATATTCCAAGGTTATATTTAGGATACTTTTTGTCCCATAAAACGAAAGGGGTTCTCCAGGATAACGAAAGACAAAAAATTGTAGTTAATGTAACTAGACTTTTTTGCGACACCTTAGTACAAGAGCCAGCAATGTTGGAAGAACGAGAATTTTAGAAAAGCTGATTCTTTAATATGAAGATATATAATGCCCTTCCAAACAGGATTCAGGATACCTGGTAGCCGGTTAACGTTGTGTTTTTTAATGCGCATCACACCTTTACAGGACAAAATTTTGATATATAAATAATTTCAGGAAAAAAAAATCCGGTTACTTATTAACACTATTAAAACATGAGTTTATCACTGCTAGACAATTTTGTTATTGACAATAATGTGTCCGATGATATTCTTTATAAATAAAATAATTCATTTCAAACCATTTTATTTTTTCCATTGCAAAGAACATATTTCATTTTATATACCATTAGAATATTGAGATTTCACCATAAACACTGAAAAACAACTATAAACGTAGATATATGACTTGAAACTGACGTCATCTTGAATACATGCGTCTATAACAGGCGCTTCCACAATTATCGCTATCTTTATCATACATAAAATGGGGTAAACATATCAATGCAGTTGCAGGATCTAGCTCTAAGTTTCTAAACGTTTTCAAAGCATTAGCCAGTTTTAATTAGGGTGTTCATCCATAACATTTAGTTCGTTTATACAATATTACACGCAGTCGAATTGACTATGCGAGCTTTCTTTATGATAGTAGTGCTCAGGTTAACCTCTACAAACTTGAAAAAGTCCAAAACTAGGCCATGAGAATTATCGGGGGTTTCATTAAAAGTACTACAATCCATGTTATGGAAAGCGAATTGAGCATATGTTCGTTACATCTTAGCAGACAATTTAGCTGGCAAAATTCTATTTAAATTTAAGTCATTCGAAAAAAACGAACTAACTAATGTATTAGAAGAACTGTCCATCTCTTTCCAATCACTTTATTGGCGTAACAGAAAAAAACCATTATTAGTTTCTATTTTTTCTCAATATAAAAATACTCCAATTCACACAAGTATAAAACATGAAATGTTCACTTTACACACCTGGGTCGATAACATTGATTTGCACAATATAATTAAAATAAATGTAGATGGTATTTGGAAGCCAAAGCGTCAATATGATATTCTTAAAATAAAAGATTTGTCTCCAATATATAAATAAATATTATCAAAATTTTGTTAAAATGTACACTGACGGATCTAAAGCTGGTAATTATTTAGGAACTGCATTTCTTGAGTCAAATTCAAAAACTTTTATGAAATTTCAAATTGATGAAAATTATGCACACTGAATTGATAGCAATTATAGAGGCCTTATCATTTGCACAATCTAACTGAGTCCATTAAGATTGTTATTTTATCCGATTCAAAATGTGCTCTTCAACACGTAGCTTGATGTACCTCAAATTTTCGAGGAATACCGATAGCCTACATTATTTTGAAGCAATTACTAGATTTCAAAGCAAAGAACAAAGTAATTGTTTCACAATGGATCCCTTCTCATATATGCATAACTGGGAATGAAAGCGCTGATATTTTAGATAAAGAAGGATCCTCCGAAGGTGCTCCTATTAATATTTTACCAACTTGGATGTATCCTCAGTATTTAAAAATAGCTGTTACTCGCATTGGAAGGAATACTTTGATGAGCGTTCTAAATCAAAACGAATATGGTACAGATCGATTCATCCACGCCCCTTAAGGTCACCATGGATTAATGACAGTACGATTTGCCGTCGGGAAGCAATCCCAGGAATAAGAATACGCTCAGAACCCATCCCGTGTAAACAGTTCGCCTACCTGATGCGTAAAGTACTATCACCACTCTGCCAGAGTTGTGAACTCATCGATGATGTACACCACATCCTAGCAGAATGTGTTCGAAACGAAGATATTAGGTCTCGGCTTAATGCCTCTGGTTCGTTCCACACTGGTTTATACAATTCGTTATTGTCTGACCCCACTTTGAAAGATGCTAAACATAAAGATATATAAAAAACTGGCTTATTGAAGTGCTTTGTTGGAACCGTTCCTAGCTCTTAGACAAATAGTTACAGGCAAGTGACATTTGACGCGTCGTGCTCATATCTTTTTAATATTTATTTTTTTCTTCAATACAATGGAGTGTGAAAAAATTTAAATACAAGTTGAAAATAGTTATGATATCATTCAGTGTTTCATTTATCATTATTTATTTTATGAATATATTTTATCGTTTAATTTACAATTTAACTCATCAATTGATATTTTATAATGTAAACTCTACTGACTGTATAGTAAACGTCTACAAAAAAGGGAAAGGAACTTCTTTAGCAACTGGGGGTCCATAGACCACTAAAGTTTTTTCACATTATTGCCAATATGTAGGTTACTTTTTATTTTTTATTGAACTCAGTAGATGATACTACAAACGGTTTGTAGGCTTATTTTAAAAGATTTCTCACATACCATCTGGGTATATGTTTGAGTGAGTCCCTTGATAATTTGGATTCACAATTGGAAACCGTAGGTGTGGCTGCAATAAGGTTTTAGGTATATTAATATTTTTCGCGTTTAAAAATACAATTGACACCGATGATAACCGATTTGGTGCAGACGAAGTTGCACGGGTCAGCTAGTACTATAATAAAACTATAACAAAGCCAAATCTGTACATTAAATATTTTTTGAAAGTTTTGATTGGGGTAGACTTTGTTATTGATATAGAAGCCAAAAATAACCCTTTTAAAATTTTTGTCTGTCTGTCTTTCTGTCTGTCTGTCTGTCTGTCTGTCCCTGTGAACACGCATCACTCTGAAAGTACTGAACCGATTTTGACGAAACTTGGCACGGTGATAACTAGTATTACCAGATTACACCTAGGATACTTTTTATCTCATAATACGTAAGGGATTCTCTAGGATCTGCCTGTTTGTCTGTCCCTTTGAACACGTATCACTCTGAAAGTACTGAACCAATTTTGTCGATATTTGGCACAGTGATAACTAATATTACAAGGTTACATCTAGGATACTTTTTGTCTAAAAAAATACCAAAAAAAGAGCGCTGGGTTCCGAACCGTCGGTTCCGTCGAACCAAATAATGTCCAGCACGTTACAACTGAGCTACGGCTATATGACGTTTCTAGGCGTAATTATCAACCACTTATGAAACAAATATGTGTAAACGAAAATGTCACTTATATGTTGTTACACTTATTTTATTATATGAAAAATGTTTGCTAAACAAAGGTGACAAGATTTTTTCCTCAAACATAAACCTAGATAATAGTTACATTGCATTGTAGAAGATGAATCTCAATTAGAGTTCTATCAGTACGTGTGTTGTTTCGATATTTGATAAAATTATTTATAGTTTTCTGAATATTGTTGAGTCTTGAAGTAGTTAGGTTTTAGGTTTGTGAATCTACGATTAAAATAAATAAATTGAGGTGTTTGCAGTTACCATATTATGTTGTATTTATACTAATATTATAATGAGAGGTAAAGTTTTGTTTTCGAGGAATGCTTGGTACTTATTACTAATCCGATTTCAAAAATTCTTTCACTGTTAGAAAGGTATATTATCCCAAGTTCAGTTTCTCAGTAAAAAAGGTGGTTTATATGTCACAAGTAAAATAAATGTGACAAAATTCAAATTGAATGCAGATTTCACATATACTTTACAAATTCTTATAAAACAAACAACTAAAACAAAATGGAAATTTAATGTAGATAAAGTTCAATTTTTACAGTACGTACGTACAAGGGGTACTAGGAAGACATTTATCGGCAATATATGTAAGTTAGTTTTGATCTTCACTTTGATGACACTACTTTAGGTAATGCTGCGAACAGATTCTAGGCTTATTTTAAAAGATTTCTCACATACCAACTGGGTATATGTTTGAGTGAGTCCCTGGATAGTTTGGATTCACAATTGGAAGAGCTAGATGTCGCTGCAATGGGCTTTTAGGATTTTTAAGATTATTTGCGTTTAAAAATACAATTGAAACCGGTAATAACCGATTTGGTGCAGACGAAGTTGCACGGGTCAGCTAGTCTATATATATAATAAGAATGTAAATCTAACGTGTCTGTACTTTTTAGAATATCGTGAAAAAAATAATGTCTAGGAATAAGTAACGAAAGACATTTCGATCATTTTTAGAAATGTCTGTTTGTCTGTCTTTATGTATATTTGTATGAACACACATCACTGCTAAAACACTCCGTTCATGATAAAACCTCAAAAGAAAATCATAAAGCATATCTTCGAGTAGCATTTAGTTTTTGTTTCATAAAAATCGGTTTGATCTATAAAAATTTATTGTACTTTTATTGACGACGCGACTTAAGTACGAGAGATAAGTAAATGTGTAAGTGATGATGATGATTTTTTCCATAAGATATTACGCGGAAGAAGTCGAGGGCACAGCTAGTAGAAAATAATTATCGGTAAATAGTATGGAAATGTGCTACTAAGAAAACATTACATAGAGCATCAGACGATTTCTTATTTGATTGTATAAATCTTTATTTTTGTTCACTGAATGACAAACGTGAGGGATGCTGCAAAACCAATCAGATGCCGGATCTGACTCGGTGAGAGCAAACCGAGTTACGAGGTACGCGAGACGCGACGGGGAGCTCTATGGAAGCCCTACGTCTGAATAATTAGCCTAAGGACATTAAATGTTTGTTGTCCATAATCTTTATTTATTTTGCATCAATTGATAAGCTAACGTTCTACTAAAATTTCGTCTTAGGTTGTCAAAAAACATTCCTTTTTTTTAAGATAAGTTAACCTAAATTAAAAAGTATTTTAAGGAAATAATAAAAGATGACAAAAACATATTCGTTAGTCATTTATTTTTATAAAAACTATTCTTTTATATATATTCAGGTATCTACTACGTTTTTAAATCAGTTTATTTGTGTAACAAAGGGTCAAGACGTTTTATCTTCCTTAATTATTGTTACTATTTTTTCTTTACTTTTATAAAATTTGTTATCTATACTATTAAATATGCTTTTGCCCTATGTTTATTTCTTTTCCACTATGTATATCTTTCCACGGCAAATCGATGGATCTAGAAAAAAAAATTCCTCACATTTGTAGTGTGTTTTAGTACCTCTCAAAATAGCCCTCCTGGTAAATATTGACATTTGTTTAGTACTCGATCAAAAGATTGTTTTTTATTAGTTTTTTGGACTATAACTTTTGTAAAAATGGTCTACCTAAATGTGATGGCTTTTTTTATTTTTTTTATTTAGACATCGCCTTTGACATGACATGTCATGATAACAAAGATATGTCGATTTTTTTTGAATATTTTTTTTTCAATTGAAAACTTTATATCATCATTACATAGTATAAAACAAAGTCCCCTGCCACGTTTGTCTGTCTGTCTGTTCGCGATAAACTCAAAAACTACTGAACGGATTTCCATGCGGTTTTCACCAGTGGATAAAGTGATTCATGAGGCAAGTTTTGGTATATAATTTAGGATTTTTTTTTATACTCAGGGCGGGACAGCGTCTGCCGGGCCCGCTAGTAGAGTTATAAAAAGAATAATTATGTCGTATTAAGGAATAACTGATGGATTGATTGACTGACAGATCAAACTTCTGGAGCTAATGAAAACTTGCATGTTCTTTTTAAACTGTAGATGAGCACAAATGAGATATTTTCAACCTCTAAGGTGGCGAACAAGGAGATGAAATTTTATATAAAAATCCGTCATTTTTCAGTTATTAAGTTAGTCATTCTTCTATATATATAAAGTTATAAAGAGTCAAAAATAATTACTGCACAAAAAACGCACGAAAACTTAATCGTAGGATATTATTAGTATTGTGTAAAATATATATATTATCGTGCAATTGGCAACACTAGTAATGTTTGTTTTTCTTCTTTTTTCTACTTTGACATCCAACTCTCTCAACAAAGCGTCGCGTGATGGCTTCAGTATACTAAAAAGATGGACCGCTTATTCGAAATTTTTAGAAAATTTGTTGAAACAGAATCTAAACGTAAATTTTAGTACTTCCCTTTACATTTTAGAACTTTCCAGATCATTCTAGAATTTTCTTGAACATTCTCATTTGATCAGAATCTAAACGTAGATTTTAGAACACTCTACATCATTCCAGAATTTCCCAGATCATTCTAAACATTTCTGGATCATTCTAGAATTTTCTAGAACATTCTCATTCGATTTTAGATCTTCCCATATCATTTTAGAACTTCCCAGATCATTTTGGAATTTTCTAGATCATTCTAGAATTTTCTAGATCATTCTAGAATTTTCTAGAACATTCTAGAATTTTCTAGAACATTTTCGATCGATCAGAACATTGTTATACATATTAAAGCTTTCTAGAACATTCCAGAAGTTTCCTGAACAATCCAGACCATTTTAGATCAATAATAGTCACATTTTCAAAGTTAACATCTTTCAACCCCCGTATCTTTTACACCCTTATAATTATCGACTTGCAACCACCATAGTGCACAATGGGAACCTTGTACCTATTGCCACATACAAACACTTTTCGTCTGCAATGCGTAGTTTTAGCTGCAAAGTGAAATATAGGGACACACACCTCCAATTTTATATATATATATATGTATATATATATATATATATATACAATTGAAATTGATTAAAAAACTGTGACATCTATTATCTATTATATATATATATATATATCGAAATCTATATTTCGCTAAACACGGCAATTATTTCACAGTATAGGTTCAGGAATGTTAAATAAAAACATTTAAAAAATGTATAATATGTTTACTTGACTTCATAGACAGGCAGGTGGACCGACTGCACGTCGAGTCGGATCAATGTGAAATTATTCATTTCAATTTTGATAGAGCTTTTCGCCCCGCGGCCTTTATATTTTTATGAATTCCGTTCACTCGATCAGCGCGTATCAGACGCGTGCTGTATCCCAACAAGGGGTCCGTTCGTGCCGCTCCCACAATGAATAGTAGCTAAATCTCTTCAATCAATTGTTGAATATCAAACAATTTTATCATAGAAATAGCTTCTGCGCGTGATTTTGATCGCGTGGAACAGTTACTTTGGGTTAACGCTAAAGAAAACCCAGATTTTGAAACTTTCTTTATTGGTGCTCCGCTTCTATTAGTCTGAGCGTTATGATAGCCTATTAGCCTTCCTCGATAAATGAGCTATGTAACTCGTAAACAATTTTTCAAATCGCTAGTAGTCTTTAAGATTAGCGCGTTCAAGCAAACGAACTCTTCGGTTTTATAATATTAGTATAGAGTATTGATACTACTAATTTTATTTATAATCACGATTACATACCAATTTCTGCTAACCTCATGAAAATTAAGTCTTACTGGTCGAGTACTATCAGCGGTGGATTGTCAATTCGATGTCTGCAAGTGAGAATCTCGGCATGAAACAACGAATTTTTCGGAATTTGCGTACATTTACTAATTGGTAACAGTATCGGCTGACGGTGAAGGAAAACATCGTGAGGAAAACTGAACCTAAGAAATGTTCTTCTTCCCTCACCTTATGTAGAGGAAATATAAAACTGTGGATCAATTTATCAAAGCTTGAAGCTGGTGGCGTCGTGGATTAGCGCAGTAATTATGCCCGTATGTGCCGTCACGAGGAGGCCTATAACCCTGCAGTGGATTTATTATCAAAATCAAAATACTCTTTATTCAATTTAGGCCCTAAAACAACCCAGTCATCGAGAAGAACCGGCAAGAAACTCGATCTGGTTTATCTTTTCATAATACATAACATATTTTTTGATTATTAAAACGTAACGACATATAAAGTTACATTCGTTTTTGGTGGAAGCACTGAGAGAATCGTCACTTCCAGACGTCGCCATCGTTCACATATTGATCCACCCTGTAATAGCTTTTATATATTAAGACCCGCTTGACATAACACTTGAACTTACTATCTGGCAAATCGGTAATGTGTTTTGGGACTTTGTTATAAAATCTAACTACCTAAAAAACTGTTAGTGGTCTTAGTCTTAGTGAAACATGGAGTGACCAGTTTGTTATTGTTTCTAGTATTTACATTATGTCGGTCTTTTACTAAATCTAGATTATCTAAGTTTTTGCGGACGTACATCAAATTATCAAGAATATATTGGGAGGCAGACTAAAATACCGAATTCCTGAAACTTAATGATTCGCGAGGCCCCAAATTATAGATCGCTCGAACTGCCCGTTTTGTTTTTGTAGTATTTTTGTATTATAGACTTATATGACGTCTAGAACTGACGCCCCACTCTGTGCATCCACTAAGAACGAATGTAACTAAATTCGTTTTTTTTAAATATGTATCACTAGCTGTGCCCACGATGTCGCCCATGTGAAACCTTAAATGTATTAAGTCCATTTACTTCTCGTACGTAAGTCGCGTCGTCATTAAAAGTACAATAACTTTTGATAGATCGAACCGATTTTAATGAAACAAAGACTAGATGTTACTCGAAGATATGCTTTATGATTTTCTAGAAGAGGTTTTATTATGAACGCAGAATTTTCGCAGCGACGCGTGTTCATGCAAACAGACAGCCAGACACTCCTAAAATGATTGAATTATATTTTATTACTTATTCCTAGACGCAACAATTTTTTTTACAGAAATCTAAAAAGTACAGTCACGTTCGATGTAGATTCTTATTGTATAGATGAAAGGAGTTAATATCATTACCAGATGATCAGTTTTGGGAGATTGGGAAGCCTTTTTTATACTTTATGCTTAACTAGCTTTGTCCAGGCTTCACAGGCATGTACCAATGAAGAAAAGAAGTCTTTCCGTTACAATAAGAAAATGAAACGAAATAAACAATCAAACGGCAATCTCTCAATACTTTTTATTGTATCTTCTGGCGCACTCACTTTTTATATGGAGATTTTTTAACGCAATTTTTTCATTTTTCCGTACGTTTTTTTAAATATTTATTACACAACCTTATCCTGGCAATAACAAATACAACAAAATAAGAATTACAGAACTACGCGGGCATACGCGTTTCCACTGATTCACAGTAGCAGCCATCCCCGCAAGAACGAACAAGTTCAAAAACTCTTATCTCTGTCGTACTGTGAAGATGTGGAATTGCTTCAGGCCAGTGTGTTTCCATCTCTTATGACATGGGGTCCTTCAAATGAAGTGTGAAGAGGTACTTTTGCAGGTCGGCACGATGGCGACGACTGCCGTTGCTATTTAACACCGACGGTCACCGTTATTTATGGATTGTACTGTACTTTCTATCAAGTACTGATGAAGCCGTTCGAAACTTATTCGCTTACATACTATCGACAACTAATAAAAATAGTTATAAAAGATGATAACGAAGCCGCCATAAAGGCGCAATAATCTCAATTAAAAAAAAACTATATAAAATAATAATAATATTTGCTCACATTTAAAACGATTTTTAAGATCGTGTAATAAACAAACGTATAGCCGGTTTGTCAAGACACCAATTAACACTCTGTAGACACTGTGACTATTTATCCGAGCAGAGCTTCGCCCTACAATAACTTAGACATAGAATTGAGTGTCCAATTTTTTTTCTCGAACTGACTACGCTATTGACCTAGCAAGGTCTTAACAGTTTCACCGGACTACTGAGTGTCCAATTAACGACATCTTGCCTTTTATAGGCCGAACCCTCTAATAGGGTGGCGCTAGTGTTAATGTTCCGGTCGCGTCTTGGACGTGTTGTAGCGGTACCGGAAGTAGATGTTTAAACCATTTGAATATCATGTTAGCTTATAATAATATTATCTTTTATTAGTTATTAATTACAAAAATAGAAATCATTACAATCGTAACGTATCGTCTGCAAAAGTGAAGAAAGAAAAACTGTAGTAGCTAGTCAAGAGAGATTAAGAAAAACTACGATGTTGTCACCGAGTCCAATAAATATGGAATATATTTTGAAAGTATATCATGTTATATTAAGATCTTTTTTCTAGCGACAACACTGGATGCAAATGAGTGGCACGCTCTAAGGGAAGCGTTCGTGCCTCGAGGCAGCGACGACAACACCTTCCAATCAATTTCGCTGATATTGTAATAATAAATTCAATCATTGCTCATTGTTATATTTCGTGACGAGAATAACAATCTCTTTGTGTTCATATTTTCATAAAAAATATAGGAAAACCAGCAGAGGCTGTCAACACATTTTGTACTGCGACAGATCTTTAGCTCCTTTACTGCCCAAAACCACAACAGTGTTATTACAAAAAAGTTAAATACCTGTGAAACACTGTAGACCTGGAGCAAGTGAAAGACACCAGGCAGCAGTGAAACCGTTTATTGGATTAACCAAAGCAACACTTATTTCCAAATCTTAAATGAGTTTATATAAAATATCACAATCCTCAGGGAGTGGGTAAAACCAGGCTTGTGCATAGGAGAAGATCATAGGAAAGGGATCCACCGAACTTAAGCTAATAGATTAAAGTAAGCTTAGCTGCTAGACGTGTCTGCCGTGAACACCAAGCTCCGTGGGGTCCAAGAGGTCACCAAGGGGTGAAGGGTCAGCGAGCGCCCGGACTGGCAGGTCAGCGGAGCACCGCAATACTCGCTGCAGTCTGCCGAGGATCCAACTCGGCAGCGAGTCTCAGTAAGTAAAGTAAAATATAACCAAAAAGAAAAACCCCGTTCACCGGGGTTTTGATGAAGAATCGGACGACGTGTCAAACAACGTGACCACCGTCCCACCGGAAAATCGATTCTATAGCAAGAACTTCGAAAACTGAGATAACACTCGGGTTTCCTCCAGCACCAACACTTGGCCGCAGCGGAGAGAACAAAAAAACTCCTTACACGGGCAGCTCCAAACCAAGAAAGGCAATTCACAATCAAACGATGACAATGCACTTCATCTGCCAGCTGACAGCTCTCGGGATACCAGAGTAAGAAACAAATTCGAACGACGCAAGCGTCTCAGATAATCAATTAATTAGCAAATTTGAACTGAATCAAATGTCACAATTACAGATTGTAATGATTAACGTTTTAAAATTATTAAGGAATTTTAATATAATGAAGGCAATTATTTTATTTTATTTGACTACAGATATGAGCAAAGCAAAATCTGAGCCACAGAGATCTGAGCGCGGTAACACCCTGCTACAGACTATTAATCCTTGAAGGAAATAACCGAATGAGCCACAGATAATTATTTACTACTAATTCTGATAAAAAAATGTGATATTAATAATAGGTTGTCTGTGAAATGTGTAGTGTTGTAATGTTATTATTAAACAATTAAATGTAGTTATTCGATTCAAACACGGTTGAAATTTGTAACGTGACACCTGCTTTAAAAAGATTTCGAAATAATAGCACCGCGCTCGCCCGAGGCAAGTTCGCGTTATTTTTTTTTTCGAACTGACTACGCTAATGACCTAGCAAGTTCTTAACAGCTTCACCGGACTACTAAGGCGAGCGCTTAAGGACACTCAGTCGATTTTATTTGGGCAACTAGCTCAAGGGGGTCAAAACAGGCCGACATAAATTTTAAA
Organism: Antheraea yamamai; assembly: GCA_036509395.1. NCBI lineage: Eukaryota > Metazoa > Arthropoda > Insecta > Lepidoptera > Saturniidae > Antheraea > Antheraea yamamai. The sequence continues at coordinate 169,990 of AP028452.1, forward strand.
AATTGCATTTTCGTTATCAGTAGCGTGTATCCTTTAATATCCAATCAGTAAAAAGTTGTTATTTTGATATCACATACAGACACTTCATTTTTATTATATGTATAGATTTATATTGTTATATTATTTCACTCTATATTTTGTAATATTGGTGATGTATTTCGTAGTATAGCTCAGTTATTGTGCACAAATGAAGTGGAAGGAAAATAATACCACGAAGCATGAATTTTAAAATGCCACAAAAACTCCCTGGAAAGTACTAACAATCGAGCCACCGCCTTTTTAGAACATTAAAACTATCACAAGATACTTGTAATATTATTACCTACTCGACAATTGCAGTTACAATCTAGAACACTGGTTGCCAAAAACAAAACTAAATAAAGCATATTGACTGACAATAATACTAATTACTTTAATTCAGTAATTTCAACTGTGTTTCAAATTTAGGTGGTAGAGGCACGCTGAAGCTAGTACTGGTTTCAGCATGAATGGGTCGGCTCGCCCGGGGTAGTAGCAATCTAGATCAGCTGCCAAAATACATAATACAACAAAAGATGGGAAGATGTATTCAAAACTAGTTGACCCAGCGGTCTGACAACAATAAAATGTAGTAATTAAACCAAACTATAAATAAATATGTCGATTACGGAACAAATATCTCAGTTCGGCCCCTGTTCAAACAAGCGTAAACATATGAAAATATAATAAAAATGGGAAATTTGTACAAACACGCGCACCGAATGCAATATCGCGGCGAGGCGCTTCCGGTTCCGGCCTCCCCCCTCCCCAACGCTCGCCCCTTACCCTGCCTCTTCGCCCCTCCCACTAACCGAGGCGAAGGGGAAGGGGCGAGGTAGTGTAAATATTTGATGGGATAAATCTGTTTGCTCTGGCATGTAATGACTAATCCCTTATGATGTTACCAAATACAGACAGCGAGTTAATCGACACCACTTCCAAATTCACAATGAGCTTTCTAAAAATAACTCAACCAGAACTGAAGACCATTTATATATCGTATTAATATGATAAAATTAGAACCAAGTCACCCAAAAGCGTAAAATCATAGGCGTCGCCACGCCACCACACTGAGCCACGATTTCAACAACGGCAACGCAACCATCGAGACTATTGGTATGAGAAACTATAGTTCAGTTCGTATTTCGTTGTTCGACTTTGTCTGCATTGATATCTATGTTATATATAAGATTATGTTCGTGTAACTCTAACGGCGAGATAACTCATATAGTAGGATTATTTTTAAATAGGTATGACCTAATTGATTAAACTAAATGTTATAAATCAAATCAAATCAAAAAGTATTTATTCAATGTAGGCCCTGAGTAGACGCTTATGAACGTCAAAGCTACCTCCAGTTCGGACAAACAACCCACTCATCGAGAAGAACCGGCAACAAACTCGAGCTTTATGTATGCTTTAGTCTGTGAGAACACCTGTTTATGTCGGTTACAACGGGACATTTATGAGTGAAATCGTTTTATTTGTAATAGTGGATATCAGAAACACAATTATTAAAGTATGCATTTTGTAAAGAGCCTGATGACTCTCTTTCTCTCTCTCTCTTGAGATCCTACATCTCCAAAGTGTCGGGGCAGAGGGCAGACACAATGTTTCTCCATCTCGATTTGTCGATAGCTTGAAGCTTCAACTCACTCCAAGTAAGCCCAAGCTTCCTGTCTGCGAGCACAGATCTTCGCAGAACTACACATATTTAACTTTTTCATTCTAAGATTATTTTGTATATTGCGGTAATTAATATCTGTTTCAAAATAAAATAAATGTATCGTATACATCTTCTTCTATACATATAATAAGTATGTAAATCTAACGTGTTTGTACTTTTTCGATTTTCGTGAAAAAAATTGTTGCAGTTGTCTAGGAATAAGTAATCAAATGCATTTCAATCATTTTAATCAATATCATCACGCTAGGACCAAAAGGAGCAAAACAACAATGTAGAAAGTTTCAAAATCGGGTTATTTTACTACGTGTTAGTGTTACCAAGGTAATTATTTCACGCGGACGAAGTCGCGGGCAGAAGCTAGTTGATATATAAAAACCCAAGGCGCACGGTCTCGAATAAAAGTAACGCTCAAAAGCGTCCCCAAGAACTCACCGATATACCTAAGTAGTTATAGCTATAGTATAAACTTATGTTTTTGCGAATTCAACCTTACGCGAATTGTTTAAAGTTATTTTTACAAAGCAGTGTACAAAAAGTCCAAAGACGCGAGTGACGAGAGACTGAAATTATTTCAAAACTAGCTGACCCGTGCAACTTCGTCTGCACCAAATCGGTTATTACCGGTTTCAATTGTATTTTTAAACGCAAATAATCTTAAAAAACCTAAAACCCTATTGCAGCGTTATCCAGCACTTCCAATCGTGAATCCAAACTATCCAGGGACTCACTCAAACATATACCCAGTTGGTATGTGAGAAATCTTTTAAAATAAGCCTAGAATCTGTTCGCAGCATTACCTAAAGTAGTGTCATCAAAGTGAAGATCAAAACTAACTTACATATATTGCCGATAAATGTCTTCCCAGTACCCCTTGTAACTTCATCACGTAACATACTGTAAAAGTTGAACTTTATCTACATTAAATTTCCATTTTGTTTTAGTTGTTTGTTTTATAAGAATTTGTAAAGTATACGTGAAATCTGCATTCAATTTTAATTTGGTCACATTTATTTTACTTTTGACATACAAACCACCTTTTTTACTGAGATACTGAACTTGGGATAATATACCTTTCTAACAGTGAAAGAATTTTTGAAATCGGACCAGTAGTAGGTACCAAGCATTCCTCGAAAACAAAACTTTACCACTCATTATAATATTAGTATAAATACAACATAGTAACTGCAAACAGTAGTCCGGTGAAGCTGTTAAGACCTTGCTAGGTCAATAGCGTGGTCAGTTCGAGAAAAAAAAAATAACTGCATACACATCAACTGATTTATTTTAATCTTAGATTCACAAACCTGAACCCAACTACTTCAAGACTCAACAACATTTAGAAAACTAATTTTATCAAATATCGAAACAACACACGTACTGATAGAACTCTAGTTGAGATTCGTCTTCTACAATGCAATGTAACTATTATCTAGGTTTATGTTTTAGGAAAAAATCTTGTCACCTTTGTTTAGCAAACATTTTTTATACAATAAAATAAATGTAACAACATATAAGTGACAGTTTCGTTTACAACTATTTTTTTTCATATCAGGTTGATAATTACGCATAGAAACGACATATAGCCGTAGCTCAGTTATGACGTACTGGATTGTATGGTCCGCCGGAGCCGACGGTTCGAATCCCGGCGATTTTTTTTCGGTATTTTTTTTAAAGTAGCTTAGGGAAATATAGCTTATCTTTTTAGCTAATCTTTCTGCTATATATATAGCACAATGAATATTTTACCAAAATCCGTCAAAAATTTCATTAACTACAAATTTTTGACTTTCGTCCGTTATCCTGGAGAATCCCTTGCGTTTTATGAGATAAAAAGTATTCTAGATGTAACCTTGTAATATTAGTTATCACTGTGCCAAATTTCGTCAAAATTGGTTCAGTACTCTCAGAGTGGTACGTGTTCAAAGGGACAGACAAACAGGCAGATCCTGGAGAATCCCTTGCGTTTTATGAGATAAAAAGTATCCTAGATGTAATCTCGTAATATTAGTTATCACTGTGCCAAGTTTCGTCAAAATCGGTTCAGTACTTTCAGAGTGATGCGTGTTCACAGGGACAGACAGACAGACAGACAGACAGACAGACAAAAATTCTAAAAAGATTATTTTTGGCTTCTATATCGATAACAAAGTCTACCCCGATAAAAATTTTCAAAAAATATTTAATGTACAGATTTGACCTTGCTACAGTTTTATTATAGTATAGATTCTCAATTGCGCACTCATTGTATCCGGACGGGTTTGAGACGTTGACTGTGCATCTTGGGGTTTTATATATTAATGATCGTATACAATTTTTCCTTCACAAAAAAAATGTTTCTCCAGATATTTGTAATGGATAAACTTTCGGCCTTCAATAAATCATTGTTAATTATTAACTTTATTATATGATTCATCTTTTTAAAGTGAAGTTAGTGGGCATTTTAATCCAAAACGCATACATAAAGAGTAGTCCGGTGAAGCTGTTAAGGCGTTGCTAGGTCAATAGCGTAGTCAATTCGAAAAAAAAGTATACATAAAGCTCTCGCGTTCATAATAACAGCTATTTTACATTTCTGGCGGGATGTTTCGTCATCACAATGTGTCTGGCTGATTAAATTTAATTTTGTAATAGTTATCTCAGTAACATATTTAAAATACAAGCATTTAAAGCGTCTGGTAGAAGTTATGGTCAGTGGATTCTGTTTGGAGATACTGGATACTACTTCACAGTGATATTTCACAAAACATATATAAAAATCACCTATTTCAATTTAAGTAAAGTATCTTTTATTTTTAGTCACCTATCTCATCTGGTTCATCACATTTGACACAGGCTAAAACATTGTGAGTGTGCAAGCGTTCTAAGTACATGAAACACTACACTTCCTATATGTAAAAATAAGTTGTGTGTGGTCGCTCCGGGATCCTCGACTATAGTATAAATACTTAACTGTACATTTAGTCATTTTGGTTTACTACTAGATCAAGTGCGTTGTATAAACCGGAGTTCGGAGTTACACGAAGATATATATAGTGCTATCATTTATATAGACATAAATGCAGACGAATTCGCGGGTGACTGCTAGTCATCTATCTATATCTATCTTTTAAATATATAAATATCCCAGTGTCATTTATATTTCGATTAACGTCCTCAATATTTTTAAATTACAAATTAAATAATTGTCAATGTTGATTATTGTTATTAATTGTAAGTTTAATCAGTCTCGAACAGATGGCGCTTTAAATTAATCTGTTGACAGAAAACTATAGGTCCAACTGTTATAGATATCTCATAGATGGCGCCACGTTTTAATTTTGAATTTCTTTTTCAATAACTGTGGCACAGCAACGCATGGCCCCATCAGCTAATTATATATAATCATGTATAACTAACATAAAAAACAAAACTTGAAACACCATTATTAACACTATTTTCATCCAAGAGGGAAAACTTTGACCCCACTTTAAAAAACTTCGTGGCAAAGATACAAACTTTTAAATAACAAAAACCACATACGCGGTATTCGGGAGCCAAAGTTTTACTGTAAACTCCATCCTCAATGCGGACCACCAATCACAGAAATGACACCAATTTTGAACATCGCATTTAGAAAGATGTATTTAAAAGCTTAATAGCAACTAAAAAACTGACGACAGAAGTGAAATCTCAAAACGACGAAATTTAAACTGTGTTCTCGTTTGAATTATTAAATTAATTATAGATTGAATTTTCATAATTTCTATATTATTCTCTATTCTATTGTCATTAGTATCTCCTTGACATCTATTGGCAATCAGAATAATTATCATATACTTGTTTATACACATTATTAATTCATCAAACATATAATGCGCTGCAAAATCTCAATACAAAATATCAATATAACACGTACGCAGTGTGTACTACGCAGTTGTACTACATTATACTACGCGTGGCTAGTCTGACGCAAGCGCAATACGGCCGGGCCCACTTACTAGCATGTCATGACGCGAAATTATAAATTTATCTCCTGCCAAAAATGTACATATATGCTAGTGATTTAGTAATACACAGACAGTGCGAGCAAACCCGTGTGTGTAAACTAGTAAGCGTTGAAGAAGAAAAGTTGTTAAAAGCGCTGAGTCAATAAGTGAAATAGGCGACTTAACTCGCCCTGAACAAAACGTAACACAATAGCGCATTGTGTCCGCGAGGTGGCGCGACTGTGGCGCGACGGCGGCGACGGTCACCGCTCGCCAGACTCATTAGCTAATTCAACGGCCACGGAGCGTCACCCCTCGGCTATGTCAATACCACCTGACAAACAAATACTCCATTACCTAACTAACTCGCCTGGCTTCACACATTTTATTAACTTTCTCTTTCATTATCATAGGTTTGAGCACAATCTCCTCTGTTGTTAAACGAAGATGTGTTCAGGAATACTTAGTTTCAGGATGTCGGTATCTTACCTCTGGCCTCCCAATATATTCTTGATAATCTAATTGATGTCCGCAAATACATAAGCTGAATTTAGTAAAAGAACAACATAATTTAAATAAAATAAATAAAGCGCATGAATTATGAGAAATAAAATCTTATAAATGAACGCTACGATTTGTCGATGGAACGACAAAAAAAAATCTATTTCCAATTTATTTTGACGATAACACTACAGTTCATTAATAGCTATTAAATAGTAGAATAAATAACGAAATTCAATTGAGAAACGAAGAAGAAAATGGTTCTGGATTAATTTATCTTAGCCTATATGTATATAAATAAACTATTGGCAAATCTGAGGAAAATGATATCCCAATACTTTTCCATCACGTTCAATTTCTAAACTCGATTAACCAACGTAACTTCATTTGAGTTAAGACAATACAATAAGAAAGGACGCTGACAATGGCATGTTAAATGTAATAGAAAAAAAATTTAACATAAAATGACGCGCGACTCCGGATCGCGCGACTAGTACTGTATCAACAATGGACTCAAATAGTTAACTAAGAGGATTAACTAGGGTAAGGCCGCGGGCTCGCTCGAACGCCGGCGATCCCTAAGTATACATTACAACCCCTCATGGACTCTCCATTCACCCTTATCACTTCTATATTCACGGTTTTATAATTAAGGAATCTGTAGAGATGTAACAATTGTTTGTTGAGCTGTTACTTGTTTTTGAGTTTAATTTGTTAAATACGGAATTATGTAGCAGAGGAAATAAAGAGTAGCGATGTGGAATATTAATCTTCTATACATATAATAAGAATGTAAATATAATGTGTCTCTACTTTTTCGATTTTTATGAAAAAAACTAGCAGGCCCAGCAGACGTTGTCCCGCCCTGATTATAAAAAAATCCTTGACAAATTATATACCAAAACGTTCCTCATGAATCACTTTATCCACTGGTGAAAACCACTTGAAAATCCGTTCAGTAGTTTTTGAGTTTATCGCGAACAGACAGACAGACAGACGCGGTAGGGGACTTTGTTTTATACTATGTAATGTTTGTTGCAGGTGTCTAGGAATAACTAATAAAATACATTTCAATCATTTTTAGAAATGTCTTGTCTGTCTGTTTACATGAACACGTATCAATGCTAAAGTAATGCGTTCACGATAAAACCTCTCTAAGAAAATGATAAAACATATCCTCGAGTAACATTTAGTCTTGATTTCATTAAAATCGGTTCCCTGTAACAAGTTATTGTAATTTTAGTGACGACGCGACTTAAGTACGAGAGAAAAATAGATAAGTAAATGGACTTAATATATTCAGATGACTTTATTAGTCACTGAATTTTTACATTAGTGTCCATTTTGATGAAGTCGCGGGCACGGCTAGTTTGTTATTATAAAACATAGCCGCTTTTCTAGGCTTTCTGCGTATTGCCGTATTTCTTCTTAACTACGTTATGGATTTAGAAGGTTTATAGGTATAATACATGTATAGTTTATTTATATAAAGTAGAAAAACATTGATATATTGTAATCAAGTCCTAAAAAATATTTTGCGGACGCTTAGATTGGTAATGCTGGTTAAACTTTATGAAACACATAAAAGTAAGCTTGACGATTTGGAATCGATTATCAAATAATCGATTTTTGTTAAAAAATAATCCATATTTAATCGTTATTATATAAAGAATCGATTCATTGTATCATTCTCTGAATCAAATTTCTTCTTCTTACCATTATTCCACCTAAGTAGAATTGGCACAACATGTTTTCCTTTTCCACTCTCCCCTGTCAGATGTCATTTCAATATTCACACCTTTTATACATTTTTTACGCAATCCATTCTTACCTTTTTCAGTCTTCTTTTCTACTCGTATATCCGTCCACCATCACACTCAAAACTATTCTAGTTACATGGTTTTCATCTCTCCTCATGACATGACCATACCATGTTAACCTTTACTCCTCAACTTCTCTGTCACTGGTGCTATTTTCAAACTTCCTCTGATATATTCATTCTTATGCATTCTAATTACACCACACATTACACAAACACATCATACAATAATATCAATGCTTATCATCAACATACACACACTTCGCAGATTGAGAAAAACTTAAGACAACTTGAAACATATATTTCAACTGCCTTACTTTTTATTTTACATTTGGCAACTAATCTTCTAGTAGATTATTACTGCTATTGTCGAGTACGTAATGCTATAACACATTTCTTACGATCATTTCAATGAACTAACAAGATGGTGGTCCTTGATAGAACTTTCCGGGGAATTTTTTTGTGGCAAGTCAGAGTCCAAGATCCGTGGTATTATTTCCCATCCACTTCACGTGTGCACATTAACCAAACTATCTTAAAACACCACCAATTTTACAAACTCTAGAGCCAAATAACACAAGATTATGAGTAAAATATAAAATCCACTACATGACATTCCAAGATGCCGGCAAAAACTCAAAAAAATAATCGAGACAAACTTACGAAAACTTGAAACACATATTTTAACTGTCTTATCCTACCGAATAGATTTGTATTTGCCACAGATTTTATTAGTAGATATTAAGTATTTGTTTGTTCGCTAAAAGGCCTTAGGGATTCGGGGTGCAACAAAGTATAGTGAATCCGCCGGGACTCGTCGCATTAGCTCACATCATTTATTCAAACTTGCTATTTCAAACCCTCGATTGTTATCCCGAGTGGTTAGAATTGTAGTAGTTCGCAAGTCAATTGTTCAAATCATCTGTACTATGTACTTTATACACAAATTAGGGATGGCGACTCGTAGCAACAAAATCGATTTTTAAATCTAACCGAATCGTAGTCTGTGGAATCGATTCTTGATAAAAATCGAAGGTCTAGTAGGTCGATTATCTCTTAAATTTTTTTAAAGTGAAACCTAGTCTTGAGGCGCGTTGAGCGGTATTTTTGGCAGGAGATAAATTTGTAATTTCGCGTCATGACATGCTACGTCAACATTACCGGCCGTGCGACTAGCGACGCGTGGTATACAGCCTGTGTACACGTAATATTCACGTAATATTTTATTGCTTATCACATGTTTGATTGATTAATAGACTTTATCAATATGTATATAATTTTTACTTCGAGTGCCAATAGATATGAAAACCACACTAATGTTAATAATTTTTGTTAATAATGTTTTAATTTTGAGTTATTCAACTTGATCCCTTCCTCTCCTTTTCATAACCGCACCACGCGCGCTGGTCTTCGGAGCCACAGTTTTACGGTAAATCCTATCTGGGCACGAACTAAAAAGTTCGCAACATCTTATCTTTGCCGTGCCGTGAAGCTGTGGAACAATCTCCCGGCCAGTGTGTTTCCTCCTTCCTATGACATGGGGTCCTTCAAGCGCAACGTGAAGAGATACTTACGCAGGCCGGCATGACAGCGGCAACCGGCGATGGATAGTATGTCTCTCGGTAGTCGCCATTGTTTTTGGATTGTACTGTGTTTACCATCAGGCACAGTACAGTCATTTTGCCGAGCTACGATAAAAAAAAATTTTCAATAAACAAATTCTGAAATTTCAATATTGTTAGTCATACTATAATTAATATGAAAATTCAAAAGAGGACACATTTATTCCATTATTTTTAGTTTTCACTTCTATCGGCAGTACTTATGACTGCCTCGACGTTTTTTATTTGTGTCCTAATGAAATCCTAATTTTGATTTTTTATCGCTTACCGTTACGATGGCATATAGCATATCTATTTTCATTTTACACCAAATTCACATATTTGTACAGCTATCTTCATTTGCGAAGGGGCCGACCGCAGCGGCCACCTGTGGAGTGGTCGCGACGGGCAGCGTCCCACCCAGAGTGACGTCACTCAGAGGGCACACTCCTGCGGTGACACTATTCCAATTAACCAATAGAAACAATAGCCAAGACGAGTGTACAGAACCAAAACAGATAGAGGATTTGTTTTATAATAAGTATATAGTGGTGATAACAATAATAAAAATGTATACAAACAGCAAAAGTTGGTATAATATGGTAGGCATGACTTATATTAATTACTAGCTTCTCCCCGTGACTTCATCCGCGTGGAGTAGTTTCCGTTTACGCAACGGAAGCTCTCGAAAGGGAAAAAGAATCCGATTTTGAAATATTCTTCATTGGTGCTCCGTTCCTATTGGTCCTAGCTTGATGATAGTAAGTAGCCTTTCTTGATAAATGAGCTATATAACACTGAAAGATTTTTTTTTATCGGACCAGTAGTTTCTGAGATTAACGAGTTCAACTATACAAACACTCCAAGTTTATAATATTAAAGTATAGATATTACTTAAAAATTATCTATATATAGCGCCGTACGCGCACGGAGGAGCGTAAGATTTACGATGGTTAAAGTTAATATGGAAATGCAGTACAGAACGGTAAAAATATTTATAATACGTGCTACAGATACATAAAACAAAATTTATTATGTATGCTTAAACCTGCGAAATAAAAATAAAACTCTTCGGAAGAGAAATACAAAATCGGCCAATGTCAGACACGTGTTTCTTTTTTTAACTTTATTTTTGGCAACCAGTCTTCTAGTAGACTATTACTGTCATTGTCAAGTGAGTATCGATATTACAAGTTTCTTGGTATAATTTCAATGAACTAACAAGATGGTGGCCATCTTGTTAGAACTTTCCTGTGAGTTTTTGTGTTAAGTCAGAATTCATGCTCCGTGGTATTATTTCCGATCCACTTCTCTTGTGCACAATAACCAAACAATATTACGTAAAGAACCACCAATATTACACAATATGGAGCTAAATAACACAAGATTATAGATAAAATATCCTGCCAAAAACTCGGACACATGTTAGTCTGTGAACAAATAGTCGCACAGAGTAAAAATTATCTTTGACAAAAGAATCTCAGTAACGTCCAAATTTTGGAGTTTTTGGCAGTATTTTTAGTCTGTCGTAAGAAGATTTTATATTTTATTCATAATCTTGTATTATCTAACTCTATATTTTGTAATATTGGTGGTGTTTTACGTAGCTAATGTATGTAGTTCGGTTATTGTGCACGAGTGATGTGGATGGAAAGTAACATCACGGAGCATGAATTCTGACTTGCCACATAAACTCCCTGGATAGTTCTTACAAGGGAGACACCATATTGTTAGAGCATTAAAATTATCACAAGATACTTGTAATATTACGAGTATTACATACTCGAAAACGGCAGTAATCATCTAGAACATTAGTTGCTAAATATGGAATTTAAAAAAAAGTTCAAATATAAAAAAATAAAGGCTTGCGGTTGAATTTTTCTCATTCAACGGCCGCTGGTACGAATGTATTTATGTGTAATAATAAAAGTATCATTACATAGTATAAAATAAAGTCCCCTACCGCGTCTGTCTGTCTGTCTGTTCGCGATAAAATCAAAAACTAGTCAACGGATTTTCATGCGGTTTTCACCAGTGGATAAAGTGATTCATGAGAAACGTTTTGGTGTATAATTTGTCAAGGATTTATTTTTAATCAGGGCGGGACAACGTCTGCCGGGCCCGCTAGTTTATTATAATTTAAATTAATATTTTGCATATCTCGTTTAATATTATTAGTTTGCTATGTTACGTAGAAGCCGGCACTGTGATTGAAATATAAAAAATAAGTTTACTATATCTTAAGTCATTTATAGTCTACGCAATTATTTACTTACAGCATTATGTCGGTCATTACTTAATTGTTTACGTAAAATATTGCAACATAATGTACTGATTATGATTTTGTGTAATTTTCTTTTATTCCCATAACTTGTTCCGTACACAACATAATGTATCAAAACATACACTTAAACCTTCAGAATATAAACACAGATAGAAATACTGACTTTTACATTATGTATGGTTATATTAAGACTCATCGTTTTTGAATATATTCCAACGTAAATTAATATTTTGAATTGAACTTTATGTTCTTAATTTTGTTGTAAATTCGAATGCTTATAAAACAAGGTAACGGACGCACCGGGAAAAAGTAATATATTGGTGAAGTGGTCTTTGTAGACCTTTGTGACTTATCAATCTATGAAAGTTTCATTTCTAAAACTATTAAGATGAAGCAACAGAGTCTAACTGAATATCATCCTTCATACAACAAGAATCAACTAAGCCGTTTTTTGTTAACTATGGAATATTAAAAAAAAGATATAAATACAAGTGCCATACTATAAATCAATGTACATAAACTGTTTTCATTAAAGATGTAAAAAAATGAGGATACATACTATTACTTTTGCGCTAAATTTATCCATAACGCGGCAACCGCGGCCAGTGTGACGCTATTAGTGGCATAGACCATAAACGAGGAGAATAACCACAGTGAATTATATTGTTGTGTTACTATACAATTGTTGTTAACTCTTGTCAATTATCCTACTGTTTTTATCATATTACAATTAATAACAATGCCACTATAATAAAACATATATTCGTTATTCCTATTGTGACTTCAAGTGTACTCTCACTTAAAATGTGATCCCTTTCACACCTGTTGATTATTGCATAATGCTTGTTTATTAGCATGTTGTGATGTCATCGGGCCACTATTGTCATTCTCAATAATAATAACGAATACCAACAGCAGAATAATGATTTCTTCAATAATTTGTTATCAATTGAGTAGGTATAATACTTTACATTGCGTTTTTGGCAGCTTCTTGATCATGGATAATGTCATGTAGTGGACTTTATATTTTATTTATAATCTAGTGTTATTTGGCTCTATATTTTGTAATATTAGTGGTGTTTACGTAATATAGTTCGGTTATTGTGCACAAGTGAAGTGGACCAGAAATAATACCACGGAGCATGGATTCTAACTGGCCATAAAAACTCCCTGGAAGGTTCTACGAAGACGGCCACCATCTAGTTATTTAATTGAAATGATCGCAAGAAACTTGTAGCATCATAACCTACTCGATAATGACATTAATAACCTACTAGAAGGTTGTATGCCAAAAATAAAATAAAAAAAATATACATTACGTTATGATTCATTATGATAACGATTATCTTTTTAGCAAACTGCGGCGCAATTAGTGGCACCACACGTCGATGACCCCACTACAACCACAGTACTGTCACAGCTCATCAAAATCAATAATATATTATTCGGTTTAGGCCCTGCGAAGGCGCCTATGAATATCAAAACTACCACCGGTTCGGATAAACGACCCACTTATCGAGAAGAACTGGCAAGAAACTCGCTCTGGTTTACGTCTTTATATATTTTATAACAATTGTTCTTTTGGCATGTACAGAGAACGATATTATTTCCAGACATAACTATCGTTCACATATTGATCCAGCCTTTCCATCAAAACCTGCTTAACGTGATGTTTGAACTTATCTGGATAATTGGTAATGTGCTTTGGGGATTTTGTTGTAAAACCTAACACTATTAACCTAAAAATCTGTTACTGAGTCTGAAACATGATCCATTTGTGTTTCTTCCTGGTATTAACATCATGCGAATTTTTAGCTAAATCTAGTAATATAGCCGTTGTTGACATATAATAATTATTATGCGCTAAAATACCCAAACAATAATACAATTAATAGATTGGAAATTGCGTTTCGGAGTTGCATAGGGTCACACACGCCGTCTGTCATTCTATATTCTTGGGTTATATTAGGGTTTTCACAGCTATTCTGAGCATAATGCTGCAGGGACACAATGTAGGCATGTAAGGCAGAGTGCACGGTAAGCAAATAATTATATGAGAGCGCGACGTATGAACGGCGAGCGAGTTTCTGTGCGCTGGCCCGCACGAAAGGTCGTAGATACGGGGAACATCAACATTAAAACTGCGCAAGCAAACAATTGCCTTTTTTAATTAAATAACCCCAATAGTGAGGACCTTCGTTAACAAGCAGGAGCAGTCACTCAATTGGAGTATACACACTACACTACACGCATCTAAAACCATTCTACTCCAAAATGCTATCAATTTCAACTGATAGCAGTATCATTTGATAGTAAAGAAACCTAAACACAGACGCTTTGAAATATAACTTCTTTTGGGGACGATGTGTATTGGATTTCATTAAACGAGATTGTGTAACGAAATAGAGGTCGCTATAGATGTATATATAGATTTGAGGCTGCGCGAGGATGAGATAGTGTATTCTTAATGTACTCAAATATATACAAAGATAGGGAGAGAGAGAGAAACACTGAAATCTATGGCACATTATTTTCTGTTAGATCGTAGTGACTATCGCGCATTTTAAAAAATTAGTCTGTGTTGTTTGGTATTGACATTATTCATATATATTAAAATATTATAAAATTATGACGAAAACTAATGTTTACCATCTCCATAGTGTGTTTATATAATTCTCAATCAAAATTAATACTTAGTTTCACTTCTACCACCTGTGAACTCACACTCTTATTTTTTGTCAAGCAGAAAGGTTTTTCCAATATTAAAATTGTTGCTAGATAGCAGTGTTGCCAGATCGTGGAGTTTTTAAAAGAGTTAGTAACACGTTCATGTACAGAAAAAAAGCTCTAATGCAAGTGTCAACGCTGGTGACGCCTAACCTACGCCTGACCCTACATTTATTACATTAGATAAATTTAAAGCATTAGTTCTCAAACTTTTTATCTCGTAGACCCCTTAGCAATTTTTAGTGTATTGGGTAGACCTCCTATCTTTGGAATAGCTTTAAATCCAATCACAAAACGAATAGCTTGCTAAATGAAATCTAATATGTAATTAGGCATTATAAATAAAATATTTTTCTACTATGGAACTCATAATAATTCAATGTTTTCATTCAGCTTAAATTTCAACAAAAGAACCAATAAAATAATTTTATAAGTTCATCCTATCATCGATCAGGAATTTTCTCCTGATTGACGGATGCATATTATTGTGAAATTGTCTGAATCTAGCTCCATATCTCCATCAAGTTTTATAAACACTTGCCTTTTAGAAGTATTTACTTATATGTCTATTATAAAGAAATATTATTGAAATACAAACGAATCGTCATATTTTAATATTCTACTAGCTGTTCCCGCGACTTTGTTCGCGTAGAATAGTTACTTTGGGGTAACGCTAACACGCAGCGAAAGCTGTCAAAAAGAAAAAAAAAACGATTATGAAACATTCTTCATTGATGCTCCGCTCCTATTGGTCGTAGTGATATATAGCCACCTACCTTGATAAATGAGCTATCTAACACTGAAAGAATTTTGAAATTGGAACAGTAGTTCCTAAAAGTAGCGCTTTCAACCAAACTAACAAACCCCCCAGCTTTATAAAAAAGTATAGATTTATATAAAGTTAAAATTTTCGTCACGACTTGTTTATATGAAATTCACTAGCTAGCATGGACCCCTTGAAATTTGAAATCGACCCCCAGTGGTCCATATGGACCACTTTGGGAACGTATGATCTAAAGCTAATTAATTATAAACGATTATTAATTAGAAATTAATGGTTTAAGTATACCATTAGGTAAATTCACAGTTAATTAACATTAGTGAATCACGCGCCTGGATATTCCTCTGACGGTAAACCCGCTGGTTAAGTTCATCAGTTCCATTCCAACTTTACTCTATGCTCTTTATTGAAGGCTATTACTGTAATTATCAAGTATCATATTATCACCAAGTGTCTGGTGTTAACTTGAGTGTTCAAACAAGATGGTTGCGTTCTTATTAGAACTTTCCAGAGTTTAAACCCCCCCGGCAGCCGCTCAAGTCTAGGTCCTTTCCCTCGGACTCATATAAAATCTTACATCATTGCAACACAAGATTACACATATCACCTCCATACACGTGCCCGCACACATGCTTACACATGAAAGTGACGAGAGAATAGAAGTATTTTGTAAACAGTAAATTATATACGAACGAAGCGACAGGCTTCAACTAGTCTTATTAAAGGAAACTAGTTCCGCAAAGTCGATAACAGATGGCGTCCCTCCCGCGAACATAGCGGGGGACCTCCCGCGGCGTAAGTCAAAAATGTTACCGACTACCTTAAAATTATACAAACTTAAGCATGCGTTCTATAAAATATTTCATAGGCAAAACTGAACCATATCTGTTTGTGATAAGGATAATATTGTTTTTGTATAGGGTTAAATGTAACTTTGCGTGGCGGTAACCAACTTCTTTGAGCCGTTTAAATAGATTACAGAGCGAAAGAGATTTTCATTTCGTCAGATTGACAGATAATGGAATGAAGACGTTAATAATTTGTCGTTGCAAGTGACGTACGATCAAACTCACTTTATCGGTAATCTTTTAGGAATTCTAACATTTGACAAATTTGAAACATTACAAAACGAAAATTGTATATTATCTTCCAGCGATAGTCAGGTCACGCGGTCGACCGAAAGTTTTTTGAAGTGAATAGTTTTTTAGGCGCGGTGAGCGGTATTTTTTGCTGATGATAAATTTATAATTTTGCGTCATGACATGCTACGTAAGCTTGACCGGCGGTATTGCGCTTGCGCGGCTTGCGTCAGGATAGCGAAGCGTAGTATGCCTGTGTACAAGTTTCAATAATTAATAAAATGTATGTAATTAATATTCAGAGTGCTGATATATTCAGAGAGATTAATATTCAGAGAGATGTGAAAACCAGGCGAATGTTAATAATTTCAATTTACGAAATATTACAATATAATTAATTTAAAAATTCAAAATAGAACACAATTGTTTCATTGTTTTGTGCGGCAGACCTTATGACTGCCTCGACTTTTTTTTTGTCAAGAAATCTTTACATACATTGTTCCATAAACCGCGGTCGCGGGCCACGTCCGACTCTGTCATACCTTACTTACGGCTCTTCCACAAAATATGTACTATACACATAGAATATTACAATGCCGACATGGTTTTTCTTGTCAAAAATATAATTATTTTTTTTCCACTAATTTTGTAGTCCTGGTGATTACGAAAGACCTAATGTTATCGCATCGCATCAGATTTATAGTAAAATTAATAAATTCGCTATTTTAGATTTTTTTGTGAAAATAAATTAAATTATTAAGTTTTAGCGCTTTTTCTTTGTGAGATAATATATTAGTTGGAACAGATACCTGCCTAATAGAAACGCGTTGCATGGAAATAAGCCGTTATAGTTATACTTTGTTTACAAACTTTTTACTGAAATCAATGTTTTTGTTTAAAATATTTTTTACGCTTTACTTTTGGTATTTAACACGTGTATAATCCTTTAGTACAATAGGGTCTCTTGCTGGTAACGTCAATATTGGTTTTTACGTCCTTATGGAATGAAGGTTAGTTTTGTTTATATAGTATCAAATTTCACCGTCCGGCGAGAGGTTAATGATTTGTGGTAGAAAAACGTCTAAAAAACATAATGTCTTCAAAAAAGTGTCGCAATAGTCCAGATACATTTTATTACATTTGTGGAAAATTACTGACTTTGTGGAAAATACGTATAATGCTTATTTTGGCTTCAAAATACAATTAAAATCGTGGACACCGCTGTTAGTTTGTTGACAATGAGGCGTTGGATAAAGAAAATGATGGTTTTAAATAATTGAGTAGAAAATTTCCAAGATTATCAGATGCAAAAATAAAAGAAAGCGTGTTCGATGGACCACAAATTAGATCTTTGATTACCGATGAAAAATTTGATGCAACACTGAAAACTACTGAGTTAGAAGCTTGACTGGCGTTCAAAGATGTTGTCAACAAGTTTTTATGAAATCACAAACACCCTGACTATAAAAATATTATGGCAAAGTTATTAGATAAGTATAAACAATTTGGGTAGAATATGAATATAAAACTCCATTTTTGTGGATTTTTTCTCTAACAATATAGTGAAGAACAGGGAGAAAGGTTTCACCAAGAGATAGAAACTATGGAAACAAAGTACCAAGGTTGATGGGAGGTGAATATGATGGCTGATTACTGCTGGTCAATACAATGTGATATTATTGATGATTCTCATAAAAAAATTACACCCAGACATAATTTTATCGCTAAACGTAAAAGCTGTCACTCAAAATAGCCCGGCAGCAATTATTGTACTTGATATTTTCTTTGCAAGTTTTAAAATATATCATCATTACATAGTATAAAACAAAGTCCCCTACTGCGTCTGTCTGTCTGTCTGTTCGCGATAAACTCAAAAACTATCAAACGGATTTTAATGCGGTTTTCACCAGTAGATAAAGTGATTCACGAGGAAGGTTTTGGTATATAATTTGTCAAGAATTATATTATAATCAGGGCGGGACAGCGTCTTGCGGGGCCGCTAATGTATTTATAATATATTAATTGTTTTTTCTTAAAAATTTTAAATAAACGTTTTTTCCTTTTTGTAAAAAAAACCTGATGGGATTTTTCATTTGTCGGCCGGTGGTATCTATTACCTCGCCTTGTAAGAGGTTAGTGAACATTTTTAATACCTAAGACTACAGAAAACAGACACTTTTTTAGAAATCAACAGTATCACTTCTAGTCGCCCGAAAAAAAGACGTATTGATCAAAGGCAAACTCGTGAGTATACTTTTAATCCTAATTATTTCGATAAAAATATATCAACTAAACAAAGCTTGAGTTAAAAAAATTGCTCTTAGAATAAACTTCAATTACGACCACTGTTCTAGTAGATTATTACTGCCATTATCGAATAGGTATGGTATCACAAGTTTGTTTGCGATCATTTCAATGAACTAACATCTTCATCGTGGTAATGGTGATCTTGTTAGAACTTTCTAGAGAGTATTTGTGGCAAGTCAGAGTTCATGTTCCGTGGTATTATTTTCCATCCACTTCACTTGTGTACAACAACTTGATTATGTTACGTGAAAGACCACCAATGTTACAGAATATAGAGTCATATAAAACAAGATTCAGTCCAGAGGTGAGAACAGTATTCCGTGTACAATAATTTTCTACTTTTTTAAATCGGTTTACAGTTGGTTTAAGAGTGGAAACTTCAAGAACATAACCGCTATATCTATTATTACAAAATACGTATAGTTTATGCGATCAGGGATGCCAATTAACACTCTGTAGATACACTGTGACTATTTATCCGGGTAGAGCTTCGCCTTACCACAACTTCACATAGAATTACGTGTATATTAACGACATCTTGCCCTTTTATGTGACAAACTGTGGAAGTCAAAGCAATTACTATTTGCTCAAATTTCCCCAAAATAATTTAGTAACACAAAAATAATAATAACGATTAAATTATTGTTATTTACGTAATACATCAAATCTATATAATCGTTCTTATTTATGTAAAGAATTGATGTATTTAATACTAGCCGACCCGTGCCCACTTCGTTGTGCGGCAATAGGCATTATCAAGCTACAACTTTTCTCTAGAACTCAATAATATATATCTCATAATTAAGGCAGCGTTCGTAAGAAACGTTTTCGTTCGACCATTCCCATTCTACAACCTCACAAACTTTACCTCTTTATAATATTAGTATAGATTAAAGATAATATAATTAGTTAATAGCTTCTGCCCGCGACTTCGCACGCGTGGAATAGTTATTTTGGGCTAAGACGTAACGGAAGCTCTCAAAAGGAAAAATACCCCGATTTTAAAACATTTTTCATTGTTGCTCCGCTCCCATTGGTCTTAGCGTGATGATATGTAGCCTATGACACTCGTAAATTACGTGGCTTTATATTGGTAAAAGAATTTTCAAAATCGGTTTAGTAGTTCCTGAGATTACCCCCTAGAACCTTACAAACTCACAAACTTTACCTCTTTATAATATTAGTATAGATATATAGATTATAGCCCCTGCCCGCGACTTCGTCCGCTTAGTAATAGTTACTACTCTGGGCTAACGGTGACACACAGCAGAAGCTCTCAAAAAAAAACATCTCGATTTTGAAACATTTTTCATCTGTGCTCCGCTCCTATTGGCCTTAGCGTGATGATATATAACTAACTATAACCATTCTCGATGAATGAGCTATATAACACTGAAAGAATTATTCAAATCAGACCAGTAGTTCCTGAGATTACCCCTTACAACGCCACAACGTCACAAACTCACAAACTTTACCTCTTTATAATATTAGTATAGATAGTGGCGCTAGTGTTAATGTTCCGGTGACGTTGTAGTCTCGCCTCTCGGGTGTGTCGTAGCGGTACCGGACGTAGTCAATAACACTATTTCTGAAAGCAATAGTGATCGTGCTTGTGTTAAAATTCGAAATTTACAATTTGTCAGGGCCTTACACTTAGTGACTCTGTTCTCCGAGATGTACACAGTACTATAGTTACCAGTCACTGTTGGTCAAATTTTGAATGTACTGACGGGAACATGGTGTAGTACTCAAACTAACAATCAGCCGTGTTGAAGACACGCAGGTATTTTTATTTGTTCGACAGTGAATTTACATGATTAGTGGGCCCGGCGAGCGTTGTCCCGCCCTGATAAATAAATACCTTGACAAATGATATATGTAAACCTTCCAGTTGAATTCACTTTATCTACTAGTGAAAACCGCATGAAACTCCATTTTTTTAGAAAGAAAGGAAAAATACTTGTTTTGTAAATTATATTCATGTTATACAATTTACAATTATACAATTTACAATTTATACAATTTACAATTTATACAATTTTACAGAGTTATACATATACAATTTTACAGAGAAATATTAGAATGGTAATTACTATGCTATATATATGCTAGCCGAATTACTAGCAAAAATTATAATTAAATGAGCATTAGTGACTGCTGTAGTTAATAACTGTGTTACAGCCGGTAACACTCACCGCCGGACAACACTAAGCTTTTTGTTTGAAAAAGTTAATACATAAATCGTAATATGCAACAATGGAAATAAATAAATATAAATAAATAAAAATATAAAATAAATATAAAATATAAAAAAAAAAAAAAAAAAAAAAAATAAATAAAATAAATAAAATAAAAAAAAATAAAATAGTTTATCTAATAATGAAATAAATTGAGTAGTTTTTGAGTTTATCGCGAACAGAGACGCGGCAGAGGACTTTGTTTTATAACATGTAGTGATTTACTATTTACTATGAATTGAACTAAATAAATGAGTCGTTTGTTATCGATTTTTAAAGACAGGTAAATTGTTCTAACATTACCATTCGGTAGGAAATATCACCTCATACATTTTACTGTCAAATAATTTAATCTTCAATCAAAAGACAATGCAGGTCAGACTGCAGACAGTCCGAAGGTCATAGTCTAATAACCAAATTAAAGATTATTATATATAGACGAATAAACATGAAAGAATAGAAAGCATAAATATACTTTTCTTACAATTTTTTCTTATAAACAATGTTATAGATTTATAGTAAATTGATTTATTGTGATTTTTTTATCCAAGAGTCTAAAAAGAAAATAAATCTGATCGATATCTATCCAGTAGCTTTTGAGCGACGTGCGCACAGCTCTGATAGAGTAAACTGATTTTAATGGAACAATGCTTTATAATTTTCCTTATAAGATTTTATGATAAACGCAGAACTCTCGCAGTGATGCGCACAAACAAACATACGTTTCTAAGGATGATTGAAATGTATTTAATTACTAATGCTTAGTCACTTGCGATAATTTCTTTCACAGAAATTTTAAAAGTACAGACACGTTATATTTTCATTCTTATTGTATGTAGAAGATAGATGTACTAAACTTATATTAGAATGATAACTTATACTTGTAGACTTCGTATCGTAACTGACCTAAAGTGAAATATCTGTGTCGTAACGTCACTGCAGGCGATATAATGTGTGATACATTATGTGTACGAGCGACACAAAGGCCTCTACTGAAAAAAAGAAGTAACTCAAAAATGCGTTTAAAATTCGTTCACAACACAGATATCTAGATATAGGTATTTAGTATTGATACGATATTAGTATATAGATATGTCATAGTAGTCGAGAGATTTTACTGGTAGAGTCAATCCGATGTCGGCAACAGAATTCAACGATGTACCAACGAATTTTTCTAAATTCGTGTACATTTTTTAATTTAAATTGTTAGGGCTATCGGCTAACCTTGTAGTACGACTGTATGTGGGAACAATATGGAACTGTGCATTTCTCATGGTTTGAAATCGCCAATACGTCTTGGACTGGTGTGGTGATTATGCCCAATCCTTCCTTTGGGAAGAGGCCTATGGCTCTGCACTGGATCTGTTAAAGTCTGATGAGGATTTGTCTTCAGCAACGTTGGTTTGTTAATAAACAACATTCATCTTTTTTTTTTTTTTTTATATCATAGGAGGCAAACGAACAGGTGGGTCACCTGATGTAAGTGATCACCACCGTCCATAGACACCTGCAACACCAGGGGAGTCGCAAGTGCGTTGCCAGCCTGTGTAGGGAGGGGGGGGGGAGGAAGGGAAGAGGAAAGTGGAAGGGGAGGGGAGGTGGGTCTCCGGCGCTCTCACTGACCGAACGAAACGCAACAATGCAAGCACTGTTACTTCACGTCGGTTTTCTGTGAGAGGGTGGTACTACCCCGGGCGAGCCGACCCATTTATGCTGAAACCAGTAATAGTTTCAGCGTGGCTCTACCACTCTGGAAACTCATCTATACATATAACAATAATGTAAATCTAAGGTATCTGCACTTATAAAATTTTTGTAAATAAAATTGTTGCAGATGTCTTGGAATGAGGAATAAAATATATTTCAATCATTATGTGAAATGTCTGTTTATCTATCTGTCTGTCGGCTTGTTTGAACGCGCATCACTGCTGAAGCATATCCTCGAATAACATTTAGTCTTTGTTTCATTAAAATCGGTTCGGTCTATCAAAAGTTATTGTAATTTTAATGATGAAGCGACTTAAGTACGAGAGAGAAGTAGATAGGTAAATAGACGTAATGCATTCAGATGATTTTATTAGTCACTGTTTATTTACATTAGGTTCCACGCGGACGAAATCGCGAGCACAGCTAGTATATCATATATATGATTTAGTACCTACTTCAAACGTATGTGTGCTGTACTTCCTTACCATTTTTTGTAAAGGACGAGAGTTCCGTGTAACCGTTTCAATACTTCTCACTTACTATCCTTTATACATTTTAGTAAGTTCAAGCGCCATGTCAAGAGCTTTTTATACTCTATAGGCTAATAGAGTGGATAAATATGTGAACGATGGTGACGCCTGGAAATGACGCCCCTCTCTGTGCATCCACTAAAACGAATGTAACTGTTTGTAAAAATATGTATCATAAAAAGATAAGCCCTATCGAGTTTGTCGCCTGTTGTTCTCGATGAGTGGGTTGTTTTTCCGAACCGGTGGTAGTTTTGACGATCATAAGTTGAATAAAGCATTTTTGAGTTTGATTTCAGTATTTGCTCACAATCTTACCTGATATAATAATAATGATGTAGTCCAATATAGTAAGCACGCGCCCAGGAGCTCACCTTATGGAGTACGAGAGTGCTAGCTAATTAGACGGACTTTAGAAAAAGCCCTACCTCCATGTTCTGGTGTCACCACGATGTTTTCCTTCCCTTAACCCTTATGTGAGTGACGGCGTACCCGGGAACCTTTTGCATTTTCAAATTTCAAAAAAATGGTACATTTTGCCCTTTGTAGGCAGCTGTGATTTCCTGAGGGTTCTTAACTTCAGTGTAAAGTCTTTATAACGAATATCAAGGGACCGAGCATTTTTTTTTCGTTATAAAGACTTTTCGCTATACGGAAACAAGAGAACAAATAAATGGTTTTGTGGTAAAAGAACCAAACTTTATAGAAAGTTTTTCGTTATAACGAACGACAGTATAAAGAGTTCATACTGTATTTGTAAATAATGTTTTTTTTAAATGATTTAACCTGATCAACCATGTACAATTTTTCAGGACACCTAATCATACAGTTAATTCATAATAAAGTGACCAGGTACCCGGGTACATCGTCACTGTAATGAAGGTGTTTTTTGTCACTCACATAAGGGCTAACGCTCCTAAAGAGATGGGAAACAACGTCAACCGACAACAGCGTTCGAACACGATTACTAAATAAAAGATATCCTTACTTGTTGCAAGCGATTCAAACCCCAACAACACTAAGCCACAAACTAATTTAGAAAGTAACAAACGAATCACATAACATTTCACTTAAATCGACACTTTAACATCGCGTGTTTATTACATGACATACGTGAGCATTGCAGCCTTCCGAACGCTGAACTGAGGAATAGGGTGTCACCCCTTGGGCGTGTCAGAGCCGGTTCAACCCCCATAAAGGGGTGTGCTCTAACCACGCCCTGTCTCATCAAATATTTATTGACACAAAGGGTTGAATCCCTCCCGCGCCGCTTTAATAATTCACTCTGCTGTTATTTTCGTAATTTCACACACTAGTGAACCCGCCCCAGATTCTCTAATAACTAATTCGTTTAAACAACTGCTACTTAACGGATACTGGGTTTGCACGCGGCTCTACTTGCTTCTACTTTGCAATTATTGCTTAGTACCAGTGTGTGACATGGGGCTTCCCATTTCAAAACATATACCCCCTTTGGGAATGAATTTGCTTCTAACTCCCACGCTTTACCATTGGATCATTTGTACGTCTGGTTTTCACATCTATTTTATTATGGCACTCCGGACAATTTTTAATATCGTCGGAGGCAAACGAACAGGTGGGCAAGATCAGAGGAGTCGCAAGTGCGTTGTCAGCCTGTGTTTGGGGGGTGAGGAGACGGGAAAGGGGAGGTGGGACTCCGACGCTCTCACTGACCGATCGAAACGCAACAATGCAAGCACTGTTACTTCACGTGTGTGTTTCTGTGTGTTGGGTGGTAGTACCGCGAGCGAACCGACACATTTATACTGAAACCAGTAATAGTTTCAGTGTGGCTCTCCCACCTACATAAATTATATACATTTTTATACAGTTAATGAATTAATCAATTATCAAACATATGGTCGGCTGCACAATATTACATGTAGATATACAGGTCGCTATGCTACGCGTCGTTGGCCTGACGCAAGCAAGATACGTCACGAGCATGTCGACGCTATCGGTGACGCGAAATAACAAGATTTTACCCATTCAGAAATTCAAATACACATATGATACAGTCGAGTATATACAATATGGCACAAGCGTAATAAGTTACGAACATGTCGACGTCATCGGACTCATCGGTGACGTGAACCCATAATTTTTTCCCTACCAAATAAACCGCTCAACGCGGCTAAAACAGTTTTCACTTAAAACTTTTTTTAACTGAAATGGAGTTGATATTTTATTAAGTAATTAAGTTGTCTAATGTAATTTATTAAGTACTGGCGGTTTTTCACTAAGTATACAGTTGCTGTCACTACATATTATAAAGCGAAGTCCTATGCCACGTATGTCTGTCTGTCTATTCGCGATAAACTCTAAAAGTAATCAAAGATACTACTAGGTATATAATTTGTCAAGGTTTTTTTTATTATCAGGGCGGGATAACTCTGCCGGGCCCGCTAGTAACCTATACTAATATTATAAAGCTGAAGAGTTTGTTTGTTTGAACGCGCTAATCTCAGGAACTACTGGTCCGATTTGAAAAATTATTTCAGTGTTAGATAGTTTATTTATCGAGGAAGGCTATACGCTAAGACCAATAGGAGCCGAGCACCAATGAAACTATTGCACGCGAACGAAGTCGCTGGTAGAAGCTAGTAGTAGTATATATATATATATATATGCCACAAAACAACATCATATTATTATACCATTCTATTTGGCTTCGCCTTACATCGAATCCATTTATTTTAAATTAATTCCCAGTCTGTCTCGTCGCGAGACGGTTTGGCGTCGGGCCTACGTTATTTCCTGTAATTCCTAAAGCAAATTCTATTGATGTGTACGACGTCTGCCAGACAAAACTACGAGGAATTCGAAGCTGCGCACTTAGGCCCCACACACAAAGACAGTTTTCCAACGGGTACATATAAATATATACGCATTTTGATTATTGACATTGGCTTATATGTTTTTTAATATTAAAATGTAATAATGATAACCACATGATACTTTGTGTTAAATTACAACACAAAATTTAATGGCAATAAGATACAACATAGCGCCATCTTGTGAATTTATAAGTAGGCTGATCACATGAGAAAATTCTCCTTTACACTACATATAAGTGTACCAATTTTCACGATTATTAGTCAAAGATTTCACACATATCAACATGCATTATTATATTTATATTAATGAATCCATAGCGTGAGTAGACGACGCACTGTCTCATATTGTGACGCTGTAAAATTTGGGATATACATTTATCTATTTCAAAAATTAAAAAATATGCTCGAAAAATTTATAAATATGAATATCCACAATAGCACCACCTATCGGAAATCATGTCCAACTTTAATAAATAATCACCCAGGTACATCTATAGGTACAATAAAAAAATCATGAGAACTTAAAAAATTTGGTATAAAAATTAAGAACAGGCAGACACGGGAATTATATTTTTACTAGATGTGCTCGCGACTCCGTTTGCGTGGAACCTAATGTAAAAATACAGTGACTATAAAGTCATCTGAATGTATTAAATCCATTTACTTATCTGTTTTTCTATCTTATCTATTATTAAAATTACAATAACTTTTGATAGACTGAACCGATCTTAATGAAACTAAGAGTAAATGTTACTCGAGGGTATATATACTTTATGGTTTGAAAGGTTTTATCGTGAACGCAGTACTTTAGGAGTGATACGTTTTCAAACAAACAGACAGTTCTAAAAATGATTGAAATGTATTTTTTTACTTATTCCAAGAAACCTGCAACAATTTTTTTTTTACAAAAATCTAAAAGGTACAGACATAGTAGATTTAGATTCTTATTATTTGTATAGATTATATTTAACATAATATGTACGGGGCCTTAACATATACCCAGAGCAAGTCGAGTGATTGCAGACATTTTGCGACACTACAACCGCTCTCGTCATCAATTCTAGAAGCAGGCTGCAAACATTTACCTGATCAAAGAAATTAACATACATTATTCTATCAGTAAGTTTATTGGAAAAACAATCAAAAGCCAGTTGAATTGGATACCTTTTTGTTTTCTTCTCACTTTATACATTACATGATACATAACAATTCTACCTATACCAGTAAGGATAAACATGATTATGGGTAAACATATAAAAACGGTTAACACAATGGCAAAGCGTGGGCTGGCGGCGGCATGCATAACAATCAGTTGCTTCTTTGAAACTAAATCAATTCCAGCAAAGATATGATAGGAACAGTACGGGAATTTGTTATGAATGGATATAGGAAACAAAATAAATGCTACTTATAAATATTACGAAATGAAGTCAGTTTTCGCATTTCCTTAGTTCTTCTAAATTACTACGTAACGGTTTTGATGCGGTTCTCACTGTCGTTTAAAAAATTTATTCAGGGAGTTTTATATGTGTCATCCTGTAAGAGAGCCACTCCAGGGCCAAAGGCCTCTTTCCAATGGAAGTTATGAGTATAATTACCACGCTAGTTAACGACGTATTGGCGATTTCAAATTCTGAGAAATCCACAGTTCTATGTTTTCCCACATATATGTGGTTAATGTTACCAATTTAAAGTAGCAAATTCCGAAAAAATCGTTTGTAGATGTCGGGGTTCGAAACTGCGGACATCAGGATAATACACTAGGCCACCATTGATATATGTATATTACATTTATGTAAATTCAAGCTTTCATGATGATGACGGAAACGAAGTAAAACATTTTTGACATTTATATATTACCTTGTGTACAAAGTATAATATGCATTCAATCAAATAAGTCTGCGCCTTGAGCTAGTTGTCAAAACAAAATCGGCTGCATGCCTTAAGCGCTCGCCTTAGTAGTTCGGTGAAGCTATTAAGGCCTTCATAGGCCTATAGAGTAGTCGATTCGAGAAAAAAAATTAGTCCCTTAGCGTGTAGAACACACAGATAACATGAACAAATAAATGTTTCTTTTGATCCTTCAATATAATTCTTTGTAACTTTTTTTTGTGTGCTCAATAGCAATATTTTGTAATATATGACGAATGCATTTCGTGTAGTTTTATCTACATTGATTTGTTCTTTGCAAATATACTATGAAATAAAAATGTAAGAAATACAACAGTAAGTTATATAAAGTTATGTCATAAACGACATCTATACAATAACTGTGGTCTTACCTCCACTCCCGTGAACTACAAACTTATTAAAATACCGTACCTGCTAGGTTTTTTTTAAATCAAACCTGTTTAATACCCACGTAAAATCAAGAAAATGATCGAATAAAAGTTCGTTTTGAAAAAAAAATGGATATACATCATTTTTACGTCCAGTGGAGTTAACAATTTTGCCTTTTATATAACAATCAACCAATCTTTTCATAATTGCAATGCGGTTAATGCCTTTACAATCTCTTTATAACCATTACGTGCTACACATTGCCTTTTACACACACACTTTTATACACATTAAATGGATAATTTTATATACACATTTAATGCAAGATCCTTTTGTACACAATATTTCATCCTTAAACTATTTTTAAAAATAATTTAAAAAATTCTACACATTATCTGTTATATTGTATTGAATAATATTTAATAGCTTCGGTAAAATATTACAATAAAATATATTCGTTCACATCTTGTATCGAATTATTCACTTTAAACCTCATAGCTTGTTCTATATACGTACCAAAACAGGCAATAAAAATAATTATATAAATATCTTTAGTGGTTTTTGAGTTATTAGCACATTAACAAACTGATAAATTTACAGAGTGACGTTGCATTTTATAATGTAATAGCGGACCCGATGTACATTATCCTATTTTGATAATAAAAAATACCCGTACAAATTATACACCTAAACCTTCCCCACGAACCACTTTATCTACTGGTGAAAACGGCATGAAAATCCGTTGGGTTTTTCTTGACCAGACAGACGTACCAGAGGACTTTGTTTTATAGTATATAATGATTAGAAGCCTAGTACCAAATGTAATAGGAACTAGGAATAGCTTTAAAGAACCTATATAAGTTTACGGCATTGATATTTTGTGTAACAGAATACAGTCCAAACCATGGTAATAAGCATAGATAGAGTAACGAACCTGCGAGTAGTCAATGTAAGCGGTTTCATAATTGTATGATAACTTGATTCTGTAGATACTTAAAATCAACCTGATAAATAATGTAGTCCTAATTGAGACTAGTCATTATTAGACTGTCCATTCTGGAGAATGAGTTAAAATGGAGAGTAAATACTGCTGTTTTGCGGTAGAAATAGGTGTATTGGTAGTACTCTAGGAGTCGAACTTTGCACAGCTCTTACTATTCCAATACAGAAGTAACAGATAAAACTATAGTGACCGTTGCCCCGTGGTATGTCCGGAGAGTCGATCTCCATAGGGACCTAGAGATGTCTTCTATCTGGGCGTACGTAAAATCACTTATTATTAGTTATTTTGAAAAAGCCGTGAATCATCCCAGTCCGTTAGTGGTATCCGGTGCAAAACACGAACCCGTACCTAACGCTACGCGCCACAAAAGTCGTCCGCGACATATTCTTACCGATCCTTCCGATGATATAACGGCAGCGAACGATCAGTACCAGGCTGTCTTTCCAAACAGAGCGTGTTCACGCCCACGCCCGCGTAACCATAGAACACCCCGCCGTGGTCTGGGGGTAAATTTCGCTCCCGCACACCAGACTAGGCCCCCCTCGGCAGCAGTTTAAGCCTAGGTCCGTTCCCTCGGCATGGAGCTCTTGAGTACGCTGTCCGCGCGATACAGTGACACAAAATCTTACATCACTGCGATAACATTACACATATCACCTCCACACACGTGCACGCATACACGCTTAGACATGCAAGTGGAAGGGTTTTATTTTCCTTATCAAACTGAAATAGTTTAGAAAATTATCCGATACGAAATATATATAAGAGTTGTTGAGGTATGTATGCTTGGTACACATGTTTGTTTCAAAAACTCATATATCTATGCATGAATAGTTAGCTTAGCTTAGTTTAGCTCAGATAGTTCGCGAATTGCATGTATCAGGCAACAGCCCAAGCCGAGGTGTGCCGTGCACTCTTGAGCTAGTTGTCAAATAAAATCGGCTGAATGCCTTAAGGGCTCGCCTTAGTAGTCCGGTGAAGCCGTTAAGACCTTGCTAGGTCAATAGCGTACTCAGTTCGAGAAAAAAAAATAGATAAATAATCATATTATTTATACACGTTTCACAATTAGTTAAAAATAATCCCAAATTATTAGCAATTACTCAAATAGCCGAAACGATTTAATTAAGATATTAGAAAAAACCGAAAATCCATTTAAATTTTAATAAAAAAAACAGGATTTAATCGTCACACATTACGTACTGGTTTATTGACGTAACGTCATTGTAGTACGCGACCGTTGCGTGTGCGCAGAATGCGAAACCAAATCTATCCATCTCCGGTAGTGTGAACGAGATAGCGCGAGCTGTCTCTATTGTGACACGATTATCTATGTTGACAACATTTTGCGGTTTCAATAAACTATCTTCGACTCTATCTCGTAGCGATAAAAAGTATTATTAACATTTTTAATATGTTTGCGTAAAATATTGCCAGCAAAGATATTACTTGCCGTTTAGAAAATAAATTTACGGTATTCAATATAGAAGAATTCCAGTTCGGAAGCTGTTAATAATTATTTGTAGGAATTTCGTAGCACCGTTTCATTTTGGAGTGTGTTGCCAGTTTTTCCATTAATACGTATTGTGTACGTTTTGTTCCGGTATATATAACAATTTTATTTATGAAATGAATTTTTTGCGAAATATTTACTACTAATAATAATAGTCTGATAAACAACGTATCAGTTAATTTTATGTTCGTAAGGATCTCTGCAACACAGTGTTTAGAACAATAAGTGCGAAATGTTTTTTTTTAAGAAAAATTACTCTTAAAAATTATAACATAGTCCATAACTATAAATATCAATAATATAATGCGTTGATATCGCCTATAGATACAATACTATAGAATCTACTGAGTAATTTAAGAAATTACTTTATACTAATAATACGTATTATCTCTTTGAAATAGTAATGTGTAGTTTGTATTGTTATATACAATAAAGTTTATAAAAGTTTGCCCATAGTATAGACATCTTATAATTTAAATCCAAGTAATTAGTATTTACATAATTTATTTATGCAACAAATAAATCTCAAGTAACTGTAACTTACGTGTGAACACGGTAATTGTGATAGACAGGAATAAGACCAACATACACCAGACCCGTCAAAAAGGCACAATTCTTTAACTTATCGCGTTTAGCGATAAACCATTTCGAATCCCGCATGTGCGAGAATTGTTATCTGGAACAATTTTATTTTATCATGCTAATTATGGAGTGTAGAGGTAAGGAAAAACATCTCTGTCTAAAAGTATCCATCAAAATGCTTTAAATTAGGATGGTGCTACAATAAGTATTAGAACAGGGTTCATTATTAATGTCGCGTAACACTAGTAGAACGAGAAGGCGACAAAATAATTTGAATCTTATGTTTATACAGATAGGGTAGCAAATGTCTTTGAGTATTTCATTAATAGTGCAAAGTTCGTGTTTTACGTCGCCTTGTCTCACCACACCAACAATTAGGTTTCCCCTCGCCTATACATGTTTCACATTTAGAAAAATCCAGACAGCTGTAACAATTATATTTTTTTACTTGGCAACACTGTAGTAAGAGAACAACAAGAACGAATAAACATTACAAAACCAGTTTACTACACATTCATTACAGTGTGTAGACGTATAGTTAAGTGAATGTTGTAAAAGACGGTGATTTGTTGTGAAATAATACGAACAATTAACATACGATAGTTTGTAGGTTTGTGTATTTGTTATATTGTGTATTCGTGTCGAGATTTTAACACAAGTAAGTAACTTATAAAAAAGCTGGGGCCACGAATGGGACTGTGAAATTATAATTCTTAACAGATTAATCGTTGTTCTGACGCTTGACCTGATTTTATCATCACGGCGTATCACTCACAATATAGGCAGGAAGATTGTTATCAATGAAATTTGCGAATTATTTAAATCACCGGCCAAATAAACCTTACAGTTGAGAATAATATTTTGTGTTACAGAAACAGGGATGAGATCTTGACAGTAAATTATATATTTTAATTTAGCAGTATGATGTATTGGTGGTAATAAATAGTTAGTCAATTAGCTGAATACGATTATAATGCCATTCTCAAATAAGTAGTCTGTAACCACTATGATTATATCACGTGAAGTGAACAACGAAAAAAGAGTGAGGTTCTGAACCTCGTTTATTCTAAGCCGAATTACACTTTTAGTAAATATTAATGTCATCATAGAATATTTATTTTCTATGACGTTTATTTGATCGAAATTGTAGTTTTTTTTTAAACTAGCTGACACCTTCGACTTCGTCTGCGTTGTCTTGCGCTTGCGCACCACATTGCTTCTCCACTTATACTACAAAAACGGGTAGTTCGAGCAATTTATAATATGGGGTCCTCGCGAATCAATAGGAATTTTCTTTACTCAGCCCTCCCAATATATTCTTTATAATTTCTTACATGTATGTCCGTAAAAAACCAAAATAATTTAAATATTAAAAACAGTAATAAATTGGTCATTCCATGGTTCAGGCTCACTAAGGCCAGTAACAGTTTTTAGGTTAGTAGGTGTTAGGTTGCATAACAAAGTACCCAAAAGCACATTACCGATTTGCCGGATAGTGAGTACAATCACCATGTCAAGCGGGTTTTAATTTCTAATCTATTAAAATGACGCCCCTCTCTGTGCATGCACCAAAAACGAATGTAACTATTTATGTTTGTAAAAATATATATCATGAAAAGATAAACACGATCGAGTTACTTGTCGGTTTTTCTCGATGAGTGGGTTGTTAGTCCGAGCCGGTGGTAGTTTTGCCATTCATAAGCGCCTTCTCAGGGCCTGAATTAAATAAAGTATTTTTGATTTCAATGGATTTTTTACGTTTCCACTCCTTCACTGGGTCGATATGAAATTTTGCATATACGTTTTTTTTATACTAGTGGTTGCAAACGAACATACGGGTCACTCGATGGTAAGTGATCACCGGCGCCCATGGACAATTGCGACACGAGGAGAATCACAGATGCGTTGCCGGACCTTGAGAAAGGAGTAGGCTCGTTTCTTAATTGATGGTAAATTGTTATGGTCCGGAAACTTTTCGTTACTAGAAAAGAAAAAAAAAATATTTTGATCTTGCACCAATACACCTCGTCTTGGTATCTCTCAGTCTTGGTCTTGCAGCAAGAGTCTTGCAAGTTTTGCAGAAATTGCAATCACGTATTGATATTTATGAAACCCGTTACGAAAGACTTTAGAACAATGCAACAGATAGATACATTTCGAGATTATATTTACACTAGCTTTTGTCCGCGACTTCGTCCGCGTGGAGCAGTTACGCTGGGCTAACTTCAACACGCAGCGGAAACTCTCAGAAGGAAAAAACGGTTTTGAAAACATTCTTCATTGGTGGTCCGCTCCTATTGGTCTTAACGTCAGGGTATATAGCCTATAGTCTTCCTCGGTAAATGAGCTATCTAACACTGACATAACTGAAAGAAATCGGACCAGTAGTTTCTGAGATTAGCACGTTCAAACAAATATAATAATACCCTTCAGCTTTATAATCATTACATAGTATAAAACAAAGTCCCCTACCGCGTCTGTCTGTCTGTTCGCGATAAACTCAAAAACTACTGAACGGATTTTCATGCGGTTTATACCAGTACATAAAGTGATACATGAGGAAGGTTTAGGTATATAATTTGTCAAGGTTTTTTTTTATTATCAGGGCGGGCGGGACAACTTTCGCCGGGTACACTAGTTTATAAATATATTGCTTATATTATCCGAAATAATAAGTTTTGTATTAAATTGGAAAAGGTCCTGCCATTTGGGAGATATTTTGGTATGCGTTTGATAATCCGCTAGGGTTACATGAAGAAAATGTATTGTCACATATAGTGGAAGTCGCAGGCATTTTCTAGTATCTCATAATTGTATTTAATATTGATCCTTTTTAATCAAATCGATCTATTTATCCGACACTTTGACAACTCTTTATTTTTCACGCCCTGTTAACAACGCATCCGGTGTGGTTGCTCCGAGGCTTTGGTTTTACCAGTGCACATAAACTTTAAAAAACCTGATAAGAGCAACATTGTTATTTGTTTTTATGTCCTCTGAACTGTAAATATCTACGAAAAAAACAAGCTACAGATATTTCTCTTATCATGCGACTACATATATATATATATATAGTTAGTGCGTCGCGATTTGGTAAAAATATAAGAGCTGACAATTCCGCTTGGACCTTAACCAAATTTTATAGTCGCAGCATATCACCGTTATTAACCCTTCGGCTGATTTTTAAGACCCAGATCTCAAAACGTCGTATCGTGTTTTTAAATATCTTTCCAAAAGTTTTTCATTTGTAACAAATATGGATTATTTTGAAGTGAAAACTTCCATAGACACGTTGTGCGGTATTTTTGGCAGGAGACAAATTTATAATTTCGCGTTATGACATATTACGTAGGCATGACCGGCCGTATTGCGCTTGCACTGCTGGCGTCAAACAAGGGACGCGTAGTGTAGGTGCCTGTGCACATGTACTATGAATATATTGCAGTTCATTATACGTTTGATTGATTAATAGACTTTATAAAAATGTATATAATTATTGCTGCGAGTGCCAATATATATAAAAACCACAATAATATTAATAATTTCAATAAACACATTCTGAAATTAAGTATTGTCATTCACACAATAATTAATATGAAAATTCAAAAGAGAATGCATTTATTTCATTGTTCTGAGTTTTCACTTCTATCGGCAGTCCTTATGACTATCTCGACTTTTTTTTTTATTTATGCTGCCAAATGCCAACATTCTGTTGACGAGTAGACCGTACAAATCTTGTTTTTATAGAGCTTAAACCCTTACGGGCTTGGAGAGTCCAGGGTTAGTTGTTGCTGTCTGAATTATTTATTTGGAATGACTGATGATTTTTACTATTGATTCTGCCTGACTCCCGTGCAACGTGAAATGGGATGAAGATATGGTTTACACATTTGTAAACCAGTTTCAACAATGTCGCGATGGCATTGAAACACGTACATATTTGACCTCGAAAGAGACTCGCGGAAACAATATGGTGGGGATTGACTTTTATGCGGAAACAGGGCCGTAGCTAGGCGCCGGCAAAATGACACGTGATCCCCGAACTATTGCGACCCCCCGCGTTGATACCGTGATATTTGTGTATAAAAAAGATGATTAAAACATATCTAGAGACAAATATATTAATGGGTAAAGGAAAAATTCTACTCATTATAAGCACACTGCGCGCACCGAAGTGGATGAGATTTGACATAGTTAAAGCTCATACGGGGAAGGAATACGGAATGATAAAATTTATTTATATTTATCTGTGCTCGCGACTCCATTTGCGTGGAACTAATTGTAAAACAACATTGACTTATAAAATCATCTGAATGTCCTAAGTCCATTTACTTATCTACTTTTCTCCGGTACTTAAGTCGCATCGTCATTAGATTACAATAACTCAATAATTACTTTGATAGAGTAAACAGATTTTATTAAAAACAATTTAGTATGTTACTCGAGGATATGCTTCATTAGTTTCTAGTGGTTTAATCGTAAACACAGTACTTTAGCAGTGATGCCTGTTCAAACAAACAGACAGACATTTCTAAAAATTATTCAAATGTATTTTGTTACTTATTTCAGGACACCTGAAACAATTTTTTTCACAAAAATCAAAACAGAATAAACTAGTTACATTTATATTCTTGTTATATGTATGTACATGTCTCATAAGTACATTAAATTAAGTTAAATAAAACATTTGTAGAGAAACTATGTAGGCATGTAAGGCAGAGAGCATAGTAAGCAAGTTATATGTAAGCGCGACGTATGAACGGCGAGCCAGTTGCTGCGCGCTAGCTCGCACGGAAGGTTGTCGACACAAATGTCAATAAATTGAAAGCTCAAATTCGCGCCTGACCTTTAATTGTGGTCCATCGACCTTCTCTAACCAGCTGAAGTAGTGACTCAATTGAGGTAAACAAACGCACGCCACCCCAACCCTAAACATTTTTTGTTACGTTCATACTGGATTTTAAAACATGTATTGGTCTGTAGTCCATTAGTTGCTCTGAGTAGGGATTGTCGTTAAAGAATGTATATATAATATGGATATCTTGTTGAAGTGAAACTTCATATGGCAAGGCGTTGATATTCTGATCGGCAACTTTTTTTGTAACGAAAAGTTGTAGGGGTAAACACAGTGTTGGTTATAGTGTTGAAAACACTGGTTCTCCTCAGATCACCGAAGTTAAGTAACCGCGGTCAGTACTTGGATGGGTGACCGCCTGGGAACATCGCGTGAAGTAGACTTTTTGTTATATTTTATAATTCAAATACCTCCCTGAAAAATAAAATTTTCATTTGTATCGTATGTCTTCACGACACATCTTGTTTTTTTAATATTCGTATTTTAAAGACAAATGAGAGATTAATTCACAATTACGTATTTGTATACTAGCGCAAGTGACGTAAAAGAAAAAAAAATTAAAAATACAGATGAAATGACTATATAGGTATGTACATCTTTCTCAAATGAACTTAAATAACGTTCAAAGCTTACAAAAGAATGAAATGCCATTAATACATAACGAAGCTATATATAATTTTTCATTACAATTTTTCTAAATCGAGTATTTAGTGATTTCGTTTGGAATGATAGAAATATTTACACCGAGGAGATAAATTCTTCACAGATTTTGTTAACGATAGGCAGAACGGGTCCTGTGTGACTCATTTTGTGGGATGCACGAAATACATACTTCGTAGAATAGCCCTCTATAATAATTTTGATATGTGGCCCAATTAGAACTAGCTACGTCTCTGCGCGCGGATGCCATTTGTAACACAAATGATATGAGGTTTTTTATTCTAACCCATAGTACTAGTAAAACACAAACAGTGGAAAAAATACACAGAGCAACAGATACTGCGAACTGATACACATAATTGAAGAAATATTAACAAATATATTTTCTATTTTTATGCATATATCCGGGATGCGTGTGTTTGTGATTCACCTTCTTCTGGTCCGTTTTGTGGCGCTGTTGTCGAGGTCTAAAACTTTTTTCATTTTCTGACCCAAATTATTCTCACAAAAATCTCACATGAGAAACAACACAATTCCAAGTCTTCAATCTTCCACCACTTCTCAATATTATTTAATCACTACATATTATAAAACAAAGTCTTCTGCCACGTCTGTCTGTGTGTTCACGATAAACTCAAAAACTACTGAGCGGATTTTCATGTGGTTCATTAAAAGATAGAGTGATTCAAGAGGAAGGTATATCTATAATATGTCAATTTTTTTTGTAAATTGGTTGAAATATAACGATAAATGTTGAAAGCGTCGGAAAAAGTCAAGCCGCCTGGGAGCTTTAATCTAAAACGCTGCTTAATCTCTTTGAGATATAACAAAACAATTGAGATAATAAACAACACAGACGAAGTCGCGAGTATCAGCTACTATTTAATATGACTCAGCAGCTGTACAACTGTAACAATATATTTCATGTACAGAAGAAAAATAAAATTGTAGGCAAAACTAACTACTTTCCTGATAAAATTTCCTTTTGTTTTGTAGCGCTTATAAAAGTCGTCGTTTCTTGAAATTCTTATTTATTTCACATTTGGGGATATGTAACATATAAGAACCAAGTATTTAATTCGGGGGGTGGAATGGGGTTAAGACATAAATTATTAAATTTTGTTGAATTTCTTATATTATAAGAATACTAGCGGACCGGGCGGACGTTGTCCTGCCTTGAAAACAAAAAAAATCCTAAAAGTCGATCGCAGCGCCACCTGCCGGGTCCAATTGTGAATCTAAACCATTCTCGAATCTCCACGAACACACACAAAAAATTTCATCAAAATCGGTCCAGTCGTTTAGGAGGAGTTCAGTCACATACACACGCACACAAGAAATATATATATTAAGATATTTTGTTGAAACTTTGACAATATTTATAAATTTATGTATATACTATAACATTTTTGAAGTATTTTCTTGAAAAACACCCAACATATATGCTAGCCCATATTGCAGGCACCATCAAAGACGGCAATTAGCGTACATCCTGAAGGCTGCAATTTCCATCTGAAATCAAACGGGTCTGGAATTTACTTTTATTATATGTCTTTCTTCTATGAGAACTTACATGATATCAAAAACATTGAAAATATTCTTTTTAAAGGGATTAAAACAAAAAAACATAATATTTTGTATTTTTTTTTCAACTTTTTATGCAAAAAAAGGTTTAAAATAATGATAATATTCCGATTTTAGGTTTACGTAGAGCGCAATACAATAGAGAAGAGATCTGCCAATTTTCAAAACAATTGGTTAAAAACTTTTCAAGATAGCATGCATATACGCAAATTCTAATAAAGTAGGTTTGAGATTTTTTGGCGGGATCTTTGGCATATAGATGATTTTATATTTTATTTCTAATATTGTGTTATTTGGTTCTATATTTTGTAATATTGCTGGTGTTTTACGTAATATAGTCCGGTTATTGAGCACAAGTGAAATGGATAGGAAATAATACCACGGAGTATGAATTCTGAGATGCCACAAGAGTTCCATGGAAAGTTCTAAAAAGTGGGCGACCATCTTGTTAAAACATTGCAATGATCACAAGGAACTTGTAACAATGCGTTGTTAAATGCGTTTGAAAAAAGGTCAAAAAAAAAAGTCAATGCAGTAGTTTTTTAAATTACATACAGATTAATCTGCTGTTCAAGCAAAATATGCTATAAAGCTGTGAATAAGGTGTAAAATTCAAAATTCGATAACAATGTAAAGGATTAACAATTACACATTTACTCGTAGCATGAAAGTTTTTCGTCATTAATATCACATTCACTTGATTTACTATTAGAGGATTGATTCCTGTGAAAAGATGTTACGCAGTCTACTCGTACTAGTACATGAAGGTGTACTAGTACATGAAGGTGTACTAGTACATGAAGGTGTACTATTTCGCTTGTACTTGATGTACACTGCACGAAAAGTCGGTACTAAACTTATGTTTAAATCGGACGCGTCGTTTTCAACAGATGCAAGTTTATTCTTCTACAAATTTCTAAGCTTTCTATTGTTAAAAATAAAAGAACATCAGTTGATAGTTTGTGTAGAATCTATTGCCTTTCAAATGGCAGGTAGTAAGTAAACGGGTACCTGAGTGACCGCTCCATTATAAGTATCCCTCGCTCGCTTCATCTGGTGTTAAATAACGATGTAATCTTAGGCTGGTAGAGGGGAACTGGCTCTCAAGTACAGCTGCCGGAACACACCGACAGTGTAGTGACAGTCTGGTTGCTAGCCAGACAGACTAAAAAAAATCATGCCCACCATACTATGGTTTCATCACAATGTGTCAATAAGTAATACGTTTACGGTCTAATATCTTACTAGAAAAACACCTTCTATCTTCAAAATTACTATTAATAATTATAATGTTGAATTGTAAACAATGAATGAGCTGACGTCTTGAAATCTTGCATAAATATACATCAAGATATCTAAGCAGTTTTTAATATTCGACAATTTAAATAGTGCTCATTGAACTCGATACAATATTCTAATATGTTACTATGGTTCCTGAGTTAAGTAGACGAAAGCGCGGTAAATAAAACAAAATGGCCATCAAAATGACCAAAAATACAATATAATTCAAAATATGAACATACAAGGAATTCAAATAAGAGGTCTTCATTGTGATCCTTCAAAACATACCAACTCTGATTGTAGCTGCGGTCATATCAAGCGTGTTGAGCACATAAAATATCTTGTCGTTACTATAGATCAAAAATTAAACTTCCGTCGACACATTTCTGATTTATCGAAACGAGTACGAAAATTTATATATACATTAAAGTCACTTCGTGATAGCGTGCCATTCGAAACATTAAAACTGGTCTACGTATCTCTTTGCCTGTCGATTCTCCAATAGTGTGTCGGCATCTGGGGTGGAGCTCATCTAACACACATGCTAGAACTCGAGCGAGCGCAACGTGCTGTTTTAAAAGTAATGCTAAAGAAAACTTACAGGTACTCGACTGAGTTCCTGTATGAAGAAGCTTCTGTCTTAAGCGTTCGTAAGCTATTTATACTAAAAACCACTATTATGATGCACGCGCAAATAACAAAAGTTGGTAATCTTAACACTTTGCTACAAAAACGCATATTTAACGTTCCTGTTCCAGCTGCTAAATCATCCTTTGTTCAAAGAATGCCTAGATTTCTTAGTCCTTATGTGTACAATAAAGTTGCTAAAACGTGGACGACTACAACTTCATACGTTGCCCTCGCTACCATGTGAAAACTGCCATCAAACGATGGCTTCATAGCATTTCCTATGAACAGACGGAAAATTTACTTAAAGTACTCTATTAGGATTCCGAGAATTATACATATTTATGATAAGAGCGCAGACACATACACTCACTTTTACACATGCACTCATCATAACTACACACACCCTCTTTCACACTTTAACATTTATTTAGTTATTATCTATATGATCTTTGTTTCTTCATTGACTTAACTTTAATTCTGAAAATGTAATGTAAATTCCTCTACATATTTTAAGCCAATACGCGCCACCATCAATTAGGGGAAATTTGTAATCAGGCATTAGGCTTCCATGAGACAGGCATTGCCTAGTTTGGGGCCATAGTTAAGGCTATATTATGTAAAATATTCTAGTAAATAAAGATATTTGTACATACAGATATATGAATTTCAATTATATTTATTCTTGGAGTCCAGTACAACGCACGTCTTACGCACATGTTTACAGTGAACAACATATTTTTAAATTTCATGCGGACGAAGTTGCGGGTAACAGCTAGTCTAAAATACAATAATCTAAATTACTTCGTATAAGGTCAGTTATATGCCAGTGAAAGTCCCCTGAAAATCGGTCCAACCGTTTTGGGAATAGCACTGTGGGCGATGCCACTGTTAACAGCTAGTCTAAATTGAAATGGACTAAATTATATTTTATAATGTTCGGTATCTGCTGGTGAAAGTCGCGTGAAAATTGGTCCAACCGTTTTGGAGATAGCATTGCGGACGAAGCCGCGGTTAACAGCTAGCCTAGAGTAGCCTAAGTAACTCGCTGTAATTTCAGCTATCTGCCAGTGAAATTCCCGTCAAAATCGGTCCAGCCATTACCCAGAACAAAGAGACAGACAGACCGACAAAAATTTTAAAAATTGCATTTTTGTTATCAGTGGCGTTGTATACTTTCATACCCAATCAGTAAAAAGATGTTATTTCAATATTACACACAGACACTTTATTATATGTATAGATGAAAAGATGAACCAGATCCAATTTGTTGCCGTTTCTTCTCGAATGAGTGGGATGTTTGCCGAATCGGTGGTAGCTTTAACGTTTACAAGCGTCTTTCTTCTCAGGGCCTAATTTGATAAAGTATATTTGATTTTGATATTAATCTCAATGTTAAAGGGAAGCATTCAGATATTATGTATACTATTTAAAGTAGTGTGGTTGGTGAGATCGTAAAATTATAAGAGCCGAGAGCTTAAATAAAGAGGAGATGTCAGATAAACACTCGTACAATAAGCTAGGTGCTGTAAGGTCAGAATCCTGTCGGTACAATAAAGTCTAAATAGTTTTTAATTAGAATTAGTTAAAATAAAGAGTCGAGGCAGTCATAAGGACTGCCGACAGATGTGAAAACTTAAAACAATTATATAACTGTGTTCTCGTTTGAATTTTTAAATTATTTGTAGTGTGAATGACAATATTATATTTTGGAATTTAATTATTGAAATTAGTAACATTAGCGTGCTTTTCATATCTATTGGAACTCTGAGAAATAATTACATATATACATTTTTATAAAGTATATTAATATTAATAAATCAAACGTACGATGAGCTGCCAAAATATCAATATAACATGTACACAGGCCCCTATACTACGCGTCGCTAGTCTGACACAAGCCGCGTAAGCATGTCATGACGCGAAATTATAAATTTATATCCTGTAAAAATACCGCTCGCGCTCAGGGTTGCCTAAAGAAGTTCACACTTTAAAAAAAATGCACTATTAAACCTGAAATGACTGTTTCAGTACATCATACGAGATATTAAAAATAGACATAACGCTTCATGTGTTCCGCGAACTAATAATTACTCACTATCTAAAAGTCACGCGTTATCTGTGCATTGTACATCGCAAAATATGTGTTGAACGCGAAATATTAACAGAGAACGATTTTACGTACTTTTTTAATATGTTTTAGTTACTGGTTATTTTTATATAGCAATTAATGTTGAATTTATCACTCACTGTGCCCGCGACTCCGTCCGCGTGGAACCTAATGTAAAAACAGCGACTAATAAAATCATCTGAATGTATTAAGTCCATTTACTCATCTACTTTTCTCTCGTACTTAAGTCGCGTTGTCATTAAAATTACAATAACTTTTGATAAAGCGAACTGATTTGGATGAATGTGTCGGCTCGCTCGGGGTAGTACCATCCTCTCGCAGAAAACCGACGTGAAGTAACAGTGCTTGCATTGTTGCGTTTCGTTCGGTCAGTGAGAGCGACGGCGACCCACCTCCCCAAACACAGGCAACGCACTTGCGACTCCCCTGAATTTATGGTTCACTAGTTACAAAAGACAGAAAAAATTAAACATTTTCTCCTGTGTAATTCTTATGAGAAACCGAAAAGTGCGCTGCGGACAACCTTAATATTAATATTAAGAACTCATATTTTCAGACGCCTATTTTCGCATCTATTTTTAATTAAAATATTTTCTTGTAATACAAAAGTTTCACTTCTATCGTGCGTGTTTCGATACACACTTTTTTCTGTATGAAAGGTACCCTTTGTACTTTTCTGTATCCCTGAAGGAATCTATACCAAATTGCATGATAATCTATTGAGTAAGTAAGGCTAGGCGTGGCGTTTTAATAATAGAACAGACTCAGTTCTGCATTATGATGAAATGTTTGCTTTTATTTCCGATAGATGTCGTTAACCGGAAATTATAACGCGTTTGAGTTCGTCCAATTTTTATGATTATCGAGTGAACGCTATACAATTGGTGTGCTACAACGCCATCTGGTGCAAAGTTGTAACGAAATGAATAGTATTAAATGTACTAATTTGCACGGTGATCTGCCAAACAGTATTTAAATATATCTATTTGAAATATAAACATACATTTTATATGCGTAACTGATAACAGAGTAACCCGAGTGCGATACAGTTGCGTCATCTAGGTCTTTACACATATATTTTTAAAAATAAACAGCTATCATTTACCACAAATTTATTCATTTAACACACACATTGATACGACGGTAGGTACGCCCCTGATATGAGACTAAAAAACAACAGTACCACTATACACGAGCTAACACAGTATCTGGGGGTGGGTAGCTGCAACAATGGCGTGGTTATCATTCAACTCTAATTACTATAGGTTTTATTTAAACAAAAATGAACATGCGTTTAACATGAGTTTTACTAAACAGTGTCTAAAATTTTTTATACCTTGTTGAACATGTTTAAAATACTTTTATTGCATAAGCATATCCAAGCGGTCTTTTTTTACGTCATAGTAGACGAAGGAGCAGGTGGGCACCTGATGTTAAGTGATCACCACCGTCCATAGACGCTAACAACACCAGGGGAGTCGAAAGTGCGTTGCCATCTTGTGTTTGGGGGAAAGGGAGGAAGGGGGGGAGAGGAGAGGGGAGATGGGTATCCGGCGCTCTCAATGACCTAACGAAACGCAACAATGCAAACACTGTTACTTTACTTTTACACTGACCCATCCATGCTAAAACCAGTAATAGCTTCAGCGTGGCTCTACCACCTAGTTGTCTCTAGTAGTCTCTAGATAAACATCTG
Organism: Antheraea yamamai; assembly: GCA_036509395.1. Lineage (NCBI taxonomy): Eukaryota > Metazoa > Arthropoda > Insecta > Lepidoptera > Saturniidae > Antheraea > Antheraea yamamai. Next base: position 214,300 of record AP028452.1, read on the forward strand.
GATTAAGTTTTTCTGTAAACAACTTTGAATAGCACTAATTCAATTCAGTCTCATCATTAAAAAACGTTCCATTACACAGATTTTCTGCCAACAATTTGAATTTGTGAATAATATTTTTCTTCAAATCTCCATTAAGAAAATGTATTTATTTAAGTAACATTGTTTATATTTATTGTGCATAAATGTGTCCGCGATTTCGTCCGCGTGGAACCTGATGTACAAAACAGTCACTAATAAAGTCATCTGAATGTATCAAGTCTAATTACTGTCTACTTTTCTCTCGTACTTAAGTCACGTCGTCATTAAAATTACAATAAGTTTTAATAGACTAAACCGATTTTAATAAAACAAACACTAAATGTTACTCGAAGATATTCTTTATTATTTTCTTGACAAGGTTTTATCATGAACGCGGTAATTTAGCAGTGATGCGTGTTCAAACAGACAGACAGACGTTTCTAAAATGATTGAAATGTATTTTATTATTTATTGCAAAACACCTGCAATACTTTTTACACAAATCTAAAAAGTACAGACACGTTTGTTTTACATTCTAATTATATGTATAAATACTGATTAAATGGAAACGATATAGTAATTGTTAAAATAAGTAACATATAATCTTGAATTAAATAAATTAAGGTCATATAGTAGTAATTACGTTTTACTTGTGAATTTGGAAAAGTCGTTTAATTCACTTATATCTTTCAAATTAAGTACCCACAAAATCTATAATTTCCTACGAAACTTACTGTTGCCGGCAAATAGAAATACAATAAAATAAGAACTCTTAACTTATCCTACGTTACGCTAACGTAGCGTTAGACAGTGTTTAAATTTACCCGTGTCTATCTCTAAACAAGGGTAAGACAGTTTTTGAAACTTATTTTAAGCAAATGCTTAACGCGTTTAACTTTCTTGTAATAAGACACAACACGTGCTTCAAAAATCCAGGAAAATATGTTCTTTTGTTTAGAGATTAAATCTACATAAACGCGGACAAAGCCGCGGGTAAAAGCTCCTAATTTTTATTATCACTTCTCATTGTTTGTTACTTTACTGCCATATAGTTTTAATAAAAAAAAGCAAGTTTTAATAAAACCAATGCCATATGTACATGTTACGGTAAGGCGAGGACGTACGCCGCTCGCATACGAATTAAACTTCTATCATAACAATTATAAGTTACATAATTGTTTGAAATTATCGCATATGGACTTCACTAAACAAGTTTTTATGATTTCTCAGAAAAATACGAAACGTTTAAAAGGTTGTTTTGTATAAATATGATACGAACAGTACGGTAGTTCGGTATATTGTATTGACAATTGACTGAGGCACTACGAACAGGAATGTGCTCATCGACCTCGTGTAAATTTTGTAGTGAAAATCATTGTATAGAAAATTGTGTCGTTATTGTATTATCTATTTCAAAAACTGGTTACAATAGAGAGGTAGGTTCGGTGTGAACTTAGTCTCATCGATGCAGTTAAGCAATAAAAAGAGTCACTCCCATATAATCTACCGCGCTAAAAGTCCAAGCCGAAGCACGTAACTTTTAGAGGATGTTTCTAGCCGATTGTTACTCTATTTAAAAGCCGAGTAGTTTATGCAATAGCCACTGTCGTTTGATAACAATTGAAAGGTCTACAAAATATATGTTACTGTGAAAAAGGGTCGTTCGAATTGACGTATAAATGTACAGCCAACAAGTTGACATAGCTGGTATTAGTAAGGGATTTCAAAGAAATTGTATGGAGCATAAACTAAGATGGCACGAAATACTAAAATTAGTACGCGCTTCATTTGTAATGTATTGCGATTATATGATAAGGTATACATACAACACTTTCACAGTGTATATAAACTCGTTTTTACAAATAAATAACGAATGCTCATCAACCGTGGAAAAAATATCCCGACTTCAAACATTGTCGAATCTTTCGAACAGCGACGTCAGCTTTCCAGAGTTTCCCACCATTCTTTATTGAAAGATATATAAAGTGTAGCACTGTGGGCCTAGGGTAAAAGAAAAATACCTGGCAGCAGTGCAACCGTTTAATATCTATTCGTTGGTAATTGTTTAGACTAACAGGAAAAACAAAACTTAATAATTAAATAATTAATCAAATAATAATAAGATAGCACACTTCTCATGGAGTGGGAAAACCAGGCTTGTGTAGAGGAAAGGGATCCACCGAATTTAAACTAAGAGATTATATCAAGCTTAGCTGCTAGGAGCGTCTGCCGCGAACACCAAGTTCCGGGGATCCAAGGGGGTGCAGGGTCAGCGAGCGCCCGAACTGGCTGGTCAGCTGAGTACCGCAATACTCGCTGCAGTCTGCCGAGTCTCTAACTCGGCAGCGGGCCTCAGTAATTAAAGTGAAAAATTTCCAAATGGAAAAACCCCATTCATCTGAAAAACGACGGATGGTTGGGATAACTAATCGCCACGTTGACAATTATGATTAAACGAACGTGGGGGTATTTTTAGAAAATAAATTAATAATCATGACCCGGTGTCACGTTCAACCCCCAGAAAACCCTGTGGGGTTTCGGGTTCATTAACTTACGTTCACTATTAAATTCTACACCAATCAAACTGGCACACGATGGTTGAAATACATGTCCCACGGGTGCTACGTCACAATGAATTTCCAACTGGTTATAATACAGACTTTAGTGGTTAATTAATTTGAATCTACTACATATTTATGACAACAGCGGCTCAAATCACACGTGCTCAACACGAGGCGAACTAATAAATGTTTGCTGGGTGCTTACCGGGGTTTTGAAGAGAATACGCGTGACGTGTCGACTAACGCGACCACCGCCCTGCCGGAGAATCGAGTCTAAACCAAGAACTCCGGAAACTGAGTGAACACTTGGGCTGCCTTCTGCACCAACACTTGGCCGCAGCGGAGAGGAAAAAACAACTCCTTACTCCGGCAGCTCCCAAAACAGGAAAGATCGTTTTCCAAAAAGCGATGACACGGCACCCCGTCAGTCAGCTGACAGATCAGCTGACAGGTTCTCAACTGTCAACTCTAAAAGCAAGCCTTTCTCAATCCTAGGTACTGCACCTGACTGGACTATTTTAATGGATACGTATGACAAGCACTATAAAATCCCAGAGGATGTTGGTGTTTCGTCACCCAGACCGGACATATTCCTCTTCTCTAGACACATTAAACATATAATACTAGTAGAGCTTACTGTACCGTGGGAAACCAACATTCCTAAAGACCACACAATCAAATTAAATAAATATTACGAACTAACTAATGAACTAAATAAAAATGGCTATGTGGTTAAGTTATACGCGGTAGAAGTAGGAGCGAGAGGTATACCAGCAAAATATCTCTACAACCTTCTGAAGGACCTTGGCCTGTCGAGAACTGCAGTAAGTTCTATTTTAGAACGAGTATCAAAGGCTGCACTAACAGGTTCCTACCAAATTTGGCTAGGCAGGGTGGGAAACTCGAGCAGTGAAGGTGAGCGTTGATGCGCATCTCAAAGGGGGCCTCCTTAAACCTACACCTGGGTCGCAAGTCCTGGGAACTGCTCTGAGTTTCTCCCTCTACCACACGATGAACCCGGCACCCGCACGGTGAATCCATGGAAGGCTAAGAAGTTCGTCTCTCTCTAATGATTTTAATTAATTTGACTACACTTATGGGCAAAATAAAATCTGAGCGCGGCAATACCCCGCAACAGACTATTAATCCGTGAAGGTATCACCGTATGAGCCACAGATAATTATTTACTACTAATTCAGATAAAGAAATGTGATATTAATAATAAATTGTCTATGAAATGTGTAGTGTTGTAAGGTTATTATTAAATAATTAAATGATGTTATTAGATTCAAACACGGTTGGAATTTACAACGTGACAAAAGTATGCGGCGGTGCATCCGAGTAGAGTTCTATTCCGGACATAAATTAAGAAAAACAAATGTTTTTACTGAATCGGTATAGAAGTTATCGTTTGCAAACTTTCCTTTGAAACGTGTAATAAACTTAAACTATCAGTATTTAAGTTGACGTACTGTAGCATCACTACACATGGTAACAACATGTTTGTGAAATCTATTAAGTATAATTTATGGTAATATGTGAACGATCAAGAGTTAATATCATTAGACATTAGGGAATACCAGATCTCTTTCTATATCTGTTTCAACGATCAGGAAAGTTTACACACCTGAATATTATTTTATTGATGAGGATATGTATATGTAGAGTATAAAGGTAGAGCCTATAGAACAGAGAGCACGGATGGCATCGTCCTCCATTTGTATGTACTCGTATTTTCACAACACGACTGGCACTATGAAATGAAACTGGCACTATGAAATGAAACTACGACTTCTTCGATTCTTGTTTTAATAATGCTTTTACAATAATCTCGGAGACAATAATTATCACATAGCGACAATAGCGATAGATCTCACGAACTCGAAACAATAATGAATAATGAATCTTGCACAACCTCGTACAAGCACTTATAAAGGAATCGTCTTCCTTCACCTACCGACAACCCAAGTGAAGGAAAACGAAGTACTTAATTACGATTTTGTACATAGTTACACTTTATGTTCGCTAATAATTCTAATTATAAATAAATAACGATTTTAACATCATACATTGAATAATTACGTTGTCATTAATTATCTTAAAATAATTCACCGTTGTAACAACAGAAGTACTTTACAAATCCTTATTCGCTATAAAACTCATTTTAGATCGACACTTATTCTAGTAATTACAAAGTCATACTAATAACAGTACAATGCCAATATGTTTTAATTACATTGTTATTCATTTTAAATAGCAACTTTACTATTCTGTCGCGACTGCACATAGACTGTATTTCCGGTTTTAATAAATAACAAAAGGTTCCAAATGTTACTTAAATCTAGAATACTTCCATTACAATTTCACAAGTCCGATTTTAATTATCGTGACACTAATTTAGGTCTGCTTTAAATCAAAAATCAAATCAAGTTAGAAATATTATCGTACGACGCACATTTTCCCAAGATGGTGTCACGCGTCGAGTGTGGCGTGACACCGGTTTATTTAGCGACTTCTATCAGTGCTTATGTTCATAAACATGTGGAATTCTTAGAAGTTATGAACAGTTTAATCTAATCTAAATTATTCAATAATTTAGAAGAAATCACATTAACAATAATTAAATAGAAGAGCATTAACAATACCTTGCCAGTATTGATTAACATAGAAAATAATAGATGACGCTGTTAACAAACACCTGTGATAATTCGAATCTTCGGAATGCTCCCACTATGACATATACTATAAACTGGCGAAGAAACCGTTCAATAGAGCATTAAAATCGTTAAACGTAAATATTTACACATTACTCACTTTGCTTTAATTCAAATATTTGTAACACATATCAGTATCTCAGATATATTAAACCCAATCCTACTTCTGGCATAACCTTGATACCATATTCGTCTATATGACTCATTGATATATAAAAACTCATATCACCCCCTAAAATCATGTAAGATTGCGTTCAAGTGACCGATCATGACCGTTTTGACACATTACAATAGTGACGTGAAATGTCGATTTATTATATATATATATAATATATATAAATTATATATATAATATATATAAAAGTATATACAAAATGTATATATATATATTTATATAATGTAATCAAATGCTGCTTTGTTTTGCACTCAGCAAAACAAATAAGTACACTAATAATTATGATTAATTAAGGAATTTGTCAAACGCTGTTTTTTGTTAGTAAAAACGTGAAAAGATTTATTCGTGGGAACATATTATATGTAACATATACTTATAGAATTACAATTAATTTTGTGCACTAGAGTTATACATTCGATAAATTTTAAGACTAACTGTACGTCAATATTGACAATCATCATCATCAGCCTGTAAGAGCCCCACTGCAGGGCCATAGGCCTCTTCCTGAAAGAAGGTATGCGCATAATCACCACGCCAGCCCACGATGTATTGGCGATTTCAAACTCTGAGAAATCCACGGTTCTATGTTTTCCCACATACAGTGGTACTACAAAAACATTACTAAGGTTCCGGTTTCCTCACAACGTTTTCCTTCACATTCACCCTATAGTGTTACCAATTTAACATTAGTAAATATACGTGAAATCCGAAAACTTCGTTGGTACATGCCGGGGTTCGAACCTACGGGCATCGGGTTGATATTCCACCGGTCAAACCATTAAACCACCACGACTTCAACTATTAACAATAGAGAACAACAATTTGCTCCTTCCAAACGTTTTTGATTTATACGAAAATCCATGAGGGGGGCAAACTTCAAAACAGCCATCAACGCGTGTGCCGATATTACAGTTACTGTGCTTAGTCATATCAAATGATATAGTTAAGACATCGTCCGGTCTTTATTGAATCAAGTGTGCATCGTTTCTGAGAAGTGATAATTCTACGAGTAAGTTTGATGTCACAGAATGGTAATCGCTTAATCTACTATACGTATAATAATAATGTAATCTGACGTATCAGCACTTTTTAGATTTTTGTGAAAAAAATTGTAGCAGGTGTGTAGGAATAAGTAATAAAATACATTTCAATCATTTTTTAAAAATGTCTGTCTGTCTATTTATCTGAATGTCTGTTTGTTTGGACACGCATCACTGCTAAAATACTGCCTTCATGATAAAACCTCAACAAGAGAATCATAAAGTATATCCTCGAGTAACATTTCGTCTTAGTTTCGTTAAAATCGGGTCGCTCTATCAAAAGTTATTGCAATTTTAATGACGACACGATTTAAGTACTAGAGAAAAATAGATAAGTAAATGGACTTAATGCATTCAGATGATTTTATTAGTCACTGTTTTTTTTAACTTAGGTTCAACGCGGACTTAGTCGCGGGCATATCTAGTATTATATAAAACTACTGTCTGAGCCGGCCGCGCGTTATTGTTGCTCAGTTATTACATATTAAATTAAATTAAAACGTGGCGCCATCTATGCGATATCTATAACAGTCGGTCCTACAATTTTCTGTCAATAAACTAATTTAAAACGCCATTTGTCCGAGACTGATGAAACTTACTGTTAATAATAATAAACATTAACAATCATTTAATTTGTAATTAAAAATACTGACGCCATTATTCCAGATATAATTTATCGTATCTCTCAAGTTGGACCAAATTATATTTTACATAAATGGCAACTGTTCATGAAGATCGGATGAGTAGTTTCAGAGTTCATCGTGGATAAACTTGATGACACGGGATTTTTTATATATTTAGCTTATTACTATATGGAGTATGTCATACAAAGCAATAATAATAGATATATATATATATATATATATATATATATATATATATATATATATTTAATTAAAAACATATCATTGTTATCGGTTGTTCGCGGTACGTCTGTTTATTGAATTCAGATAACATGTTAGGTACAGAATGTACATAGAAAAACACGAATCATCTGCCGGACGCGGTATACAGATGTGTCAGGTTTGCCAGCCGACACGGAAACCCCTTAATTTCTCGTATTTACGGATCTAGAAATAGCTCGTCATCTCATTATATATGAAAATCATAGAAATCGCAATTTAAACTTAAAAAATATGTCACTACTTTATACATCTATACTAATATTATAAAGAGGTAAAGTTTGTGACGTTGTAGGGGGTAATCTCGGTAACTGCTGGTCCGATTTGAAAAATTCTTTCAGTGTTATATAGCTCATTTATCGAGGAAGGTTATAGGTTATCATCACGCTAAGACTAATAGGAGAGGAGCATACCAGACTAGGCCCCCGTCGGCAGCGGCTCAAGCCTAGGTCCGTTCCCTCGACGTGGAGCCCTTGACTCGCGCGATACAGTGACACAAAATCTTACAACACTGCAACACAACATTACACATATCACCTCCACACACGTGCTCGCACACATTTACACATGAAAGTGGCAGGGTTTTTATTTTTGTTTTTCCCTTATTGAACTGAAACAGTTTAGAAAAATTATCCAACACAGAATACATATAAGAGTTATTGAGGTATGTATGCTTGGTACACATATATGTTTCAATAACTCATATAAGTATGAATATGTAGCTAAGCTTAAGTTAGCTCAGATAGGTCGTGAATTGCATGTATCAGGCAACAGCCCAAGCCGAGGTGTGCCGCGCACCCTTGAGCTAGTTGTCAAAATAAAATTGGCTGAGTGCCTTAAGTGCTCGCCTTAGTAGTCCGGTGAAGCTGTTAAGACCTTGCTAGGTCAATAGCATAGTCAGTTCGAAAAAAAAAAGAAGAAAAGGAGAGGAACATCGATGAAGAATGTTTCAAAATAGGGTTTTTTTTTCGTTAGCCCAAAGTAACTATTCCACGCGGACGAAGTCGTGGGCAGAGGCTAGTATATCTATAATGATGAAAATTCTCTTGTGGTTGTAAGACTTCTTAATCGTACTAAGCTCAGCTGAAAGCCTGTCCCCAAGCATCTGTAGGTGTGTTCCGGTGGCTGCACTGGAGAGCCAGTGCCCTCTAGACTTAGCGTGTTTACTATCTTAGACCACATAGTTATTTAATCACACTTGAGATTGAGGTAAAATGCTAAAACATATAAAGTATTAAAAAAAACCGTGCGTGTGTACACGCGGAGGTAGTGAAACTTCTTTGGCTTATATGTATTCAACTATATATGAGAATGTTCGTAAACTATATACTATATGAAGTCCCGTAGCATAAATACCTAATTATACATTTACTCATTTTCGTATACTATCAGACCCAGACAGACATTTATACTTACTTACACATACGTACCTGCTTTATGTTTAACGCGTAACGAAATTTTTACCCTACGGTGCTATAAGAAAGTTCACTTCAATAATACTGAGCTAGTCACCGTAGTGTCTGAAACGATTTTGGCAAGATTTTTAGTAACAAATAGAGGAATTTAGTATTATCTAGTTTACGCTTTTTTATGAGGGTTAAACAGTAATTATAAAATACAGCAGAGATAACTTAAACTCGATTAAAGGGTTATAAAATGACAAGTATTAACAACAAAATTACAGTGAACCATTGACATATAAAACCCCAAGACGCACAGTCCCGAATAAAAGTAGCGCTCAAAACCGGTCGCAAAAACTCCCCAATATACATACGTGGTTATGGAATAAACTTATAATTTCGCTAATTCAACCCTACCTGTATGATTTAATGTTGTTTTTACAAGGACGCAAGCGACGCGAGACTATTTGAAATACTGTATGCAGTATCCAAAATTATGCACTTATTTTTGTGTGCGGTCTGTGAGACGTTAACTGTGCATCTTGGATTTTTGTATATCAATGTAGTGAACATATAAAAGAGAATCCATAATTAAATCAAAGAAACACCTTTACTAAATAATACGAAGTCGCAGGCACCAATTACTTTCATAATAAATAATTCTTTCTTTCGGCAAATTATCTAATATCTTCGGATATTTGTGGAAATAGTATCTTATCTATATTTATATTATTTACTAGTTGTGTCCGCGATTTCGTCCGCGTGGCACCTTATATGAAAAAAACAGTGATCAAGAAACTCAACAATGTATTAAGTCCATTTACTTTTCTTCTTTTCAGTCGTACTTAAGTCGCGTCATCATTAAAATTATAATAACTTTTGATAGAGTGAACAGATTTTAATAAAAAAAAAACTAAATGTTTTTCCAAGATATGCTTTATGATTTTCAGCAGCAGTGGTGCATGTCCAAACAAACAAACAGAAAGACCAAACTTTTCTAAAATTGATTGAAATGTATTTTATTACTAATTTTTAGTCACATACAATTTTTTTTTACAATAATCTAAAAATTACAGACAGGTTTACATTCTTATTGACTTCGCGCAATTCGCAATAACATTGGCAACCCTTGACATAACTGATAAAAATAATCCAGATGTTGTTTATTATGATTCCTATTGGGACTGAACGCTATTGGCGAATAGTCATTGCTAAGGGGGAGGGGGAACATTTGGTGGGGGGGGGGGACATTCCAAACGTTAAAGTTTAATGAAAGAATTAGTAACTTTATAGCAATCAACGACAGCTGTAATTACAATAGCGCTCACGACTGCTTCAACAGTAAGTAGCGAGTCAGATACGTTATATTTATTTTGTTTCTATTAAGTCTTTATCCAAATTATAATAGCGGTTTACAGATAATGAATATATTTTATGTTTTCATTATATTTGTGAAACAGTCCGTCACATCCGATTAATTCTTTAAATGTAAAATATATGCAAGCATTGTATACCGTATAGCAAATACATCCTATCTTTCAAATAAGACAAATATCTTTTTTGTTTTTATTTATTGAAGTGAAGACTTTTTTTGGGGCGTTGAGCGGTATTTTTTTGGTAGGAGATAAATTTATAATTTCGCGTCATGACACACTAGTAAGCGTTACTAACTGTATTGCGCTTGTTCCAGAATACTGACGTAGGGGCCTGTGTACATTGTAATATTGATATTTTGCATTGAGATTGTCCAGCCCGTCACATGAATTAATAAACTGTATAAAAAATATATAATTATTATTTGGAGTGTAAACAAATGTGAAAGAGATACATAGCATAATAATTTCAATTTATGAAATTTAAATAATTCACACTATAATAAATTCAAAAGAGAACACAGTTTAAATTCCATTGTTTTGAGTTTTCACTACTATCGGCAGTCCATATGACTGCCTCGACTTTTTTATACTTACAGGTTTTATCGTTTAAGCAGAATCTCATCTGTTGTTAAAAGACGATGAGCTCTAAGAAGGTAAACACGATAAACTTAGGGGGTCTTCTCAAGTACAGCTGCCGGAACACACCGACAGGTGCTTAGGGGGGTCCTCTCAAGTAGAGCTGCCGGATCACACCGACAGGTGCTTAGGGGGGTCCTCTCAAGTAGAGCTGCCGGGACACACCGACAGGTGCTTAGGGGGGTCCTCTCAAGTAGAGCTGCCGGATCACACCGACAGGTGCTTAGGGGGGTCCTCTCAAGTACAGCTGCCGGAACACACCGACAGGTGCTTAGGGGGGTCCTCTCAAGTAGAGCTGCCGGAACACACCGACAGGTGCTTAGGGGGGTCCTCTCAAGTAGAGCTGCCGGATCACACCGACAGGTGCTTAGGGGGGTCCTCTCAAGTAGAGCTGCCGGAACACACCGACAGGTGCTTAGGGGGGTCCTCTCAAGTAGAGCTGCCGGATCACACCGACAGGTGCTTAGGGGGGTCCTCTCAAGTACAGCTGCCGGAACACACCGACAGGTGCTTAGGGGGGTCCTCTCAAGTAGAGCTGCCGGATCACACCGACAGGTGCTTAGGGGGGTCCTCTCAAGTAGAGCTGCCGGAACACACCGACAGGTGCTTAGGGGGGTCCTCTCAAGTAGAGCTGCCGGAACACACCGACAGGTGCTTAGGGGGCTCCTCTCAAGTAGAGCTGCCGGAACACACCGACAGGTGCTTAGGGGGGTCCTCTCAAGTAGAGCTGCCGGATCACACCGACAGGTGCTTAGGGGGGTCCTCTCAAGTAGAGCTGCCGGAACACACCGACAGGTGCTTAGGGGGGTCCTCTCAAGTAGAGCTGCCGGAACACACCGACAGGTGCTTAGGGGGCTCCTCTCAAGTAGAGCTGCCGGAACACACCGACAGGTGCTTAGGGGGGTCCTCTCAAGTAGAGCTGCCGGATCACACCGACAGGTGCTTAGGGGGGTCCTCTCAAGTAGAGCTGCCGGAACACACCGACAGGTGCTTAGGGGGGTCCTCTCAAGTAGAGCTGCCGGATCACACCGACAGGTGCTTAGGGGGGTCCTCTCAAGTAGAGCTGCCGGAACACACCGACAGGTGCTTAGGGGGGTCCTCTCAAGTAGAGCTGCCGGAACACACCGACAGGTGCTTAGGGGGGTCCTCTCAAGTAGAGCTGCCGGAACACACCGACAGGTGCTTAGGGGGGTCCTCTCAAGTAGAGCTGCCGGATCACACCGACAGGTGCTTAGGGGGGTCCTCTCAAGTAGAGCTGCCGGAACACACCAACAGGTGCTTAGGGGGGTCCTCTCAAGTAGAGCTGCCGGAACACACCGACAGGTGCTTAGGGGGGTCCTCTCAAGTAGAGCTGCCGGATCACACCGACAGGTGCTTAGGGGGGTCCTCTCAAGTAGAGCTGCCGGATCACACCGACAGGTGCTTAGGGGGGTCCTCTCAAGTACAGCTGCCGGAACACACCGACAGGTGCTTAGGGGGGTCCTCTCAAGTAGAGCTGCCGGATCACACCGACAGGTGCTTAGGGGGGTCCTCTCAAGTAGAGCTGCCGGAACACACCAACAGGTGCTTAGGGGGGTCCTCTCAAGTAGAGCTGCCGGAACACACCGACAGGTGCTTAGGGGGGTCCTCTCAAGTAGAGCTGCCGGATCACACCGACAGGTGCTTAGGGGGGTCCTCTCAAGTAGAGCTGCCGGAACACACCAACAGGTGCTTAGGGGGGTCTTCTCAAGTACAGCTGCCGGAACACACCGACAGGTGCTTAGGGGGGTCCTCTCAAGTAGAGCTGCCGGATCACACCGACAGGTGCTTAGGGGGGTCCTCTCAAGTAGAGCTGCCGGATCACACCGACAGGTGCTTAGGGGGGTCCTCTCAAGTAGAGCTGCCGGATCACACCGACAGGTGCTTAGGGGGGTCCTCTCAAGTAGAGCTGCCGGAACACACCAACAGGTGCTTAGGGGGGTCTTCTCAAGTACAGCTGCCGGAACACACCGACAGGTGCTTAGGGGGGTCCTCTCAAGTAGAGCTGCCGGATCACACCGACAGGTGCTTAGGGGGGTCCTCTCAAGTAGAGCTGCCGGAACACACCAACAGGTGCTTAGGGGGGTACTCTCAAGTAGAGCTGCCGGAACACACCGACAAGTGCTTAGGAGGGACTTAGGAAAAGCCGTACCGCTATGCGATGGTTTCATCACAATGCGTTCCTTCACCGAAAGATCCCAATTAGTTGTCAGTCCGAACAAACTATAAACTAATTCATTATCGCTTAAGAAAAAAGAAATAGTTAAAGAGTTTTCATTTAAAAAAGAATCCCGTAAATTTTATAACATTTCATTATGATTTATATAATACTATAGGGCCCGGCAGACGTTGTCTCGGCCGGATTGTCCTGACTATAAAAAATCCTTCACAAATTATATACCAAAACGTTCCTCGTGAATCACTTTATCCACGGGTGAAAACCACATAAAAATCCGTTCAGTAGTTTTTGAGTTCATCGCGAACAGACAGACAGACAGACGCGGTAGGGGACTTTGTTTTATACTATGTAATGAAAAACATGAACAATTATCTGGAACCAGTTAGGTATAATAATAATATCTTGCTTCCTCACTGTAATATTGTATTTAAGCTGTATTAGAGTTGAAATGATTCCAGAAAGACGGTGCGGACCGGAGATGCAGGAAAAAAGAAATTAAAAGCTATAACAGATTTTATCCATAGAATTCATGTGAATAAAAACATTTATCTCTTTCCAGTAATGGGTGTGGGATTCGAGGACAGCTAACAGGATGATGACAGTGGTGCTGATGCTGCTGGTGGTGGGGCTCGGAGGAGCGGCCTTAGCCGAGGAGCTGTGCCCAGCGGAGTGCTCGTGCGCGACCGGCGACGAGCTCGAATACTCCTGTGAACTGCCCTCCACCAACCTAACGGTTGTTGCCAGGCTTAGGGACTATGTCAACATAGACTGCGAGGTTATAAACTTTTATGCACTTTTATGAACTGGTATTTACAGGCTTAGTACTACTTCTAGGGGTGAGGAACAAGTCCTTGCCTTGCATATGTTTCGTCTTAGGTAACATGTGGAAGTAAGATGGCATATTCTCAATATCGGTGGTGAAAAAGAAATAATTATATGTTGCTTAGATACGGGCGGATTGGCAGCCGTCAAAAATAAGCTAGTTAGTCAAGTTTTTACAAGTCTTAGATACGGGCGGATTGACGGGGCAGCCGTCAAAAACAAGGTAGCTAGCCAAGTTTTTACATGCCGCTGTCGAAGCGCTTATGAACAGCTTTTTAGTTATAATATCATCGCGTTTATGGGAACAACGATGTTTCTTAGGTCACAATTACTTTATTTCGATGGCTAGGTTGTTTTCCGAAAAGGTTTGACGTTCATAAGCGCCTTATTAGGGCGTAAATTTAATAAAGTATTTTTGATTTGATTTGATCTCTGAACTCAATACCCTTGAATGTAAGTATTATACTTGGTGGATGGTAGTTTTGATCGTGTCGGATACAACTAGCATTTTAAACCATGCTGCGATAGTTGGCATCATCACGCTGATGGCTACTACAGCGGTAGTTAACAGCAACCGCACGGGTAAACTTCTAAACGTGCCAAAAATTTCGCTTTATGTCATGCACATTACTAATGTAGTAAAAAACATCAAAATATTCAGGTAGGTGAATATATGGTGGAGGGATTTCATTTGTTCCCTTATTTTCGGACTGGGTTCAGTTTAAATTAGCCTAGTTGTCAGATACGAAACACACGTTTGAATTCGTGAGGCACTATGCCGGTACACATGTATGTCACACGAATTCTTGTATGTATGAATAGTTAGCTTATTTTGGCTTAGATATATTCGCGGTGTTGCATACAACAGCCCAAGCCTAGGTTTGGCCACACGGGCACTTTTGAGTTTGTTACCAAGTGAAGTGCCTTAAACGCTCGCTTTAGTTGTCAGTGAAACTGTGAAGACCCGTCAGGCCAATATCATAGTCAGTTGGAAAAAAAAATATTAAAAAATCATGGGAAATTATCGTAAAATTCTCGGTTAACAGGGAGGAGAGCTGACCTGCGACGAGTTCCCAGAAATGGCGTTGGGTGAGAATAAGACGGTACCCAGCATGGCGATCAGAGATTGCTCCCTACCGGAAAATCTGACTTGTATACTACGGAAGCTACATGCTACCGATGTTGAGGTACATTACGCTGAGATTTCATTTCAAACCACAAAATTCCACATTACTCCCGTAGTTTGTTCTCGAACTTTAAATGTATTTTGTTTACATTGAGATTCATTTCGAACCTCAGATTTACGCTCTATTAACTCAGTTTGTTTCTTCTCCAACATTAAAACTACATTTCTTATGCTGGAATGCTTTACGAACCTCATACCTACCGTAACAAATCAATCCGATGTCCGCAACGGAACCCCGGTACGTACCCGGTATGTATGTATGTATTTTCGGAATTCGCATACATCTACTACTTTAAATTGGTAACAGTATCGGCTGATGGGGAAGGAAAACATCGTGAGGAAACCTGAATCTCAGTAATGTTTTTATAGTAGTACCGTATGTGGAAAAACATAGAAATCTAGGTTCTTCAGAGTTTGAAATCGCCAATACGTCGTATGCTGCCGCGGGTGATTATACCTTCCTTCGGGAAGAGGTCTATGGCCCTGCGGTTGGTCTCTTACAGGCTGATGATGATACCTACAATTTATTAACCTGATAATTTCTTCTCTAACCTTAAAACTACGTTTTGTTTACTCCAGGATTTTTTAGAACTTAAATCTTTACATTATCACCCCAGTCATTTTACATGGGAAAATCCCTACGGATACCTTTCCTAGCCGGGCAGCTGACTGTGGGTTATGTCCCAATTGCACGGACTAAGAACCCAAAACGCCTTCTCACACCTTTTGGGCCGGGGAGTAGGGACTTCGTGTGCTCTCCCGGCAGGTGTCGACCCCTCATAGGGGATCTCTTCTGTAGTCTGAGGGGTCATAGATGAAAGATCCCTCAGTGGAGAGCGGGTGATATATCCTCCCTCCTCCACGGACTGTCGGAATCGCAAGAACCCAGTAATTCCTTTTCTATCCCTAAAACTATTCTTCGTTTAATCCGGCGTTTTCCTTGAACTCAGAACTACACTTTGGTTATCCCGAGATTTATTCTTGAAACGCAACTAAATGATAATTTTCAATGGTTCTGTTATCACATCGCTAATTGAATTGGACTACAACAGCGTCACAACGATTTCTACGTAACGTCTTTATACATTTTTAATATTAACGTCGTATGATAATACCTGCTTAGAATAATTAACACTATGATCGCTGCAGTGCTCACGTCACATATAGTGGTGGTCAAATAATTAGAAAGACTTCTTATGAATAAAGAAAGTATAACTTCAACGTACAAAAGTTCATTAAAAATATACACATTTAATAATTATAATCATGCAATAATATAGCCACTCAAATAAAAAACTCATTAAATGCATAAAATATAAAACATATCTTACTTTTAATTACAAAATGAGTCTTACACATGTAGGAGTTTATTTTTTGTTACTGGCCGCTTGGACGCCTAATTAGAAACCTTTTTAAAAACATCCATAGCAAGTTCTTTTTTTTTAATTGGAGAACAACATTTCTTTCTTGGGTTTTTCTATTATTTTGGCGGCAATTCAAAATTTAATCTGAATTTTATTTTGTTTAGAATGGGCAAAAATAAAAGTTGTGATGCGTCAACTAGGCAAATAATTGTTAATTTACATACAGATCATAAGTGGCCGTACAGAAGAATAGCTGAGCATTGAAATTGTTCTGTTAAGAAGAAAGTTTTTAATGCAATGTATCATTATAAAACACATGGAACTGTTGAAAATGTTCTTAGAAAAGCTCGGCCAAGAAAAACCTCTCCCAGAGAAGATACGCTAATTATTTGTGTTGCTAAAAAAGACCAAATTAAAGGCTCCGATCAGATTAAAAATGAAGTTTTTTCGCCTGATGACCCGAGAAACATCTCGTCAAGACTGATACGCCGAAGATTAGTGGAAGCTAAATCGTTTGGAAGAATTTCTCAAAAGGTACCGCTTCTTACCAAGCAACACCGAGAGTAGCGATTAATATTCGCTAAAAAATGTGTTAATTTGACGGTACGAGAATGGGAAAA
The DNA here is from genome assembly GCA_036509395.1 of Antheraea yamamai. NCBI lineage: Eukaryota > Metazoa > Arthropoda > Insecta > Lepidoptera > Saturniidae > Antheraea > Antheraea yamamai. The sequence goes on from AP028452.1 coordinate 231,311, forward strand.
AAGTGTTATTTACGGATGAAACAAAAATAAATATGATAAATTCCAATGAAAAGCCCTATGTTAGACGTCCTGTAAACAATGATTTTCATTATAAATACACAAGGAGTATAGTCAACCACGGTGGCGTTAACATTCAAGTTTGGGGGTGTTTTTCCGGACGTGGAGTTGGACCCGTTCGGAAGATTGAAGGTACAATGGATCAATGGCAATACAAAAATATTTTAGAGCACACAACGATTCCCTACTCGGACGATCATTTGCCTGTAACCTTGATCTTTCAGCATGACAATGACCCTAAACACACGGCCAATAGCGTCAAATGTTTCCTTAGCGAACAGCGAATATCCGTTTTAGACTGGCCAGCAAATAGTCCGGATTTAAACCCGATAGAAAATCTCTGGTATATTGTTAAAAAGAAGGTCTCAAACAAAGGTAACACCAGTCAAAACGAACTGTATGAAGCATTTGTTGAAGCATGAAATTCAATCCCCCTAGTTAAATGTATGAAATTGATTGAATCAATGCCACGTCGTTGCAGTGCTGTTATTGAAAATAAGGGATACGCCACTAAATATTAATTATAACTATTGGTAGGCTGTGGATAGTAGCTATTTCGTAAATAACAATACTAATTACTAATACTTAAAAAAATATCATCTTTTATACTTTTTTGTTGTTGTTTCTAATTAGTTGACCATTATTGTTCAGACCTTAAAACTGATTTAAATGTTTGTCCGTAATGTAATATTGAAACTGCACTTGTGTAGTGGGATTTATTTTGTTTTTCTAATAAATAATAAATCACATATTGTTGTCCTATTTATTGTTTAATTTCAAAATAAAAACGATTGCGGTGAAGTATCTTACACAATGTCAAGGACTGTTGGTAGTGTTTCTAATTATACGACCACCACTGTATGTTTATGTTTTTTCTTAATACTACATGTACCCGTGGCTTCCTTCGCATGAACTATAAAATTACTATTAAAGTGTTATACCTATATCTTATCTTTGATATATAAATAGGCAGCGGGGAAACGGTTAGGAACATCTCTCTCCTCTATTTCTCAGACGATTTTCTTTACTCTTCTTTTATTTAGTAGCTATTGACGAGCTTTAGTGTTATCAATAAAAAAAAACGGAAACAGGGTTTTTTACTATGGTCGAAATTCGACCACTGGTCGAGCACTAGTTCATATAAAGATGTATATTTTCAGGTACTGACACTAAACAAAGCGTTGACAAGACTCGAAGCGGAGACTCTGAGCGGTTTGCACGCGCTGCGAGCGCTCATGATGTTCAATGCTGGTAAGAATTAACGCCCTCAATCACTCCAAATCTACATTTGATTTTATTTTCAATTGAATAGACCTCGATATATTTAATCTGTCTATTTATTATATTATATTTATTAAATCTTTCAAGAGATGGCGCTCATTACAATAATAAATATTTTCAGAATTAAAAAATGATGTTATTACATCTTCGTTTAAAAATGGCACAATAACTGGCTCTAAAAACAGATAGATTATTGTTGTTTGTTCTATAATGTGTGTGAACTGTAGTGAATATGTCGGATGAAATGGAATGGAAATTTATTAACAAATGGTATATTTTCACTGCCCGAGGAGGTGAAACCGTTGAATCAACCCCATACGGGTCACTGACTATATTGTAACATTTTACCGTATCATACGATCCGATGAACGTATTTCTATTTATATATCTAATCTTCTATTCTATTATATATATATAAAGAGATCCCACTATATACATCGATATCTGGACAAGGGGGAGGGAAAAGGGGGGGAATCCCTCGGGGAGGGGGAAGAGGAACCCCAAGGGGGGGGGGGGGGGGGGGGGGGGGGGGCCTAATATATCATATTAAACTACTCATCGAGGTATTATCGAGACCTGACAAAGATGAATCAGGATCGACTTTGTTACCGATTCTCCTCGATGAGTGGGTTTTTTGTCCGAACCGGTGGTAGTTTTGACGTTCATAAGCGCCTTCTCAGGCCCTAAAGTGAATAAAGTGTTTTCGATTTTTTTATTTTTGGCAACACTGAAACGAAGTCCAGTATAAGGTATTTGAAACCATCTACTGCACTAGAAATTGATAGTCATAAAGTGATCGTCTTGAAATGTTAATTGGTGATTTCTCCTCCAGCTGTGGAGACGTCGATTCCTGTGGAGGCGATAAGGGCGCTGCCGGCGTTACGTCATTTCCGGTTGTGCGGCGCCAACCTCACCCTCGAACCTGATCAGTTCCGCGGCGGCTCCCCCCTCACGTACCTCGAACTCTCCACCGACAGGATCCAGGAGTTGCCCGGAGACACCTTCCGCGGACTCCACCACCTCCGCACCCTCAACTTCTGGGGGAATAGTATCCTCAACATCAGCGGAGATGCTTTCAGAGGTAACGGGACTTCACGTACAATCCGCACCAAACACTTTGGCCGCTCTAAATATAGCTGTGGTTAGGTAACTTAGGTATAAACACTTATCACTACATACTATAAAACAAAGACTTTCTGTCTGTCTGTCTGTTTGTTATAAACCCAAAAACTACTGAACGAATTTTCATGCGGCTTTCACCAATAGATAAAGTTATTCATGAGGAAGGTTTAGATATATAATTTGACAAGGTTTTCTTTTCTTATCAAGGCGGGATACCGTCCGCCAGACCCGCTAGTTCATAATAAAATTACTTCGAAATAGACATCAAAGAAGTGAAAAAACTGACAAAAATCCTTATTAATAAATATCGATAAATAATTAAAGTATTAATTATTGTAAAGTAACGACTTAGTAATCGGTATCTGAACTCTGCCTTATAAATATGTTTTTGATAATTCAATGTGTGTCTGCAGGATTTAGTAAAAGTCAGACATAATTTAAATACAAGAAACAGCAACAAATTTGTCATTCCATGTTTCAGACCAATATACAGTTTATTTTAGTTAGTTTTGTTCGGTTTTATAACAAAGTCCCCAAATCACATTACCGATTTGCCGGATAATGAGTTCATGCAGCATTTCCAACCGGTTTTAATGTCTGTGAACAATATGTGAACAATGGCGACGTCTGCAAATGACATCTCTATTTGTATGTCGACTAAAAACGAATGTTGTGTGTCGACTAAAAACGAATGTAACTATCTATGTTTGTAAAAATGTGTATCAGCTAGATAGATGTAGGTGGTAGAGGCACGCTGAAGCTATTACTGGTTTCAGCATAAATGTGTCCGCTCGTCCGCGGTACTACCTCCCGACACACAGAAACAAGTGCAAGTGCATTGTTGCGTTTCGTTCGGTCATTGAGAGCGCCGTAGGACCACCTCTCTTCTCCTCTCCCCCCTCCCTCCCTTTCCCCCAAACATAGGCTGGCAACGCACTTTCGACTCCCCTGGTATTGTTAGTGTCTATGGGTGGTGGTGAACATTTAACATCAGATGTTCGTTTGCCTGCTATGACAAAAAAAAGAAAAAAGTAGCTAGACCCGATCGTGTTTGTTACCGGTTCTTCTCGATGACTGGGTTGTTTATCCGAACCGATGGTAGCTTTGACGTTCGTAAATTCTCAGGACCTATATTGAATAAAGTAGTTTTTCATTTGATTTTTTTAAATACATTTTTATTGATTAATTAATAACACACGGTATCTTTCAAACAATATGAACGTATTTCGATTCCCAGGTCTAAATCAGCTAGAGGAGTTGTCACTGAACACCAACAAGCTCCGGTATTTACCCACGGAGCTGTTCTCCCACACTCCAGTACTAAAAACGTTGTCGCTGGTCAGGAATCTCCTCACCGAACTGCACTCTGAAACCTTCGAAGGACTCGAGAAACTTGAAGAGGTATCATTACTACTATTATTCTATCGATTATATCAGCCCTATTGTATTCTACTCATTCTAGGATCACGTCAGAAAGTCACTTATGAGACAGCACTACTTCTTTTTGTTGCTTGACTTTTGGTCCGCATCTTTTTTCTGAACTATTTTTAAATTACAATATTAAAGTGAGAAAGAAAATATATTATTATTATTTACAGCTAATTGTTCATATATTTTTGAAGTGAAAACTTTAGGCGCGCTGAGTGGTATTTTTGGCAGGAGAAATGTTTGTAATTTCGCGTCATGACATGCTAGTAAGTGTGACCGACCGTGTTGCGTTTGCGCGGCTTGCGTTAAACTAGCGACGCGTAGTACATGTTATATTTGCAGCTCATCATATGGCTGATTGGTTAATAGACTTTATAAAAATGTATATCATTATTGCCCCGAGTGTGAATAGATATGAAAACCTCACTAATGTTAATGATTTCAATAAACTAATTGTGAAATTAATATGGAGATTCAAAAAGAACACATTTATTTCTTTGTTTTGAATTTTCACTTCTGTCAGCAGTCATTGACTTTTTTTTGTTCTTTTATAAGGAACAAGAGATATTATATAAATCTAAGTTGATAACTCGATTTTCTTGTTGAGATAATAGCCTTCATGGTGGTTTCATTATTATATTTTAAGGTCAAATAAAATCTTGGCTTTACCCAAATAAGGCTCTACCAAAATGTTGTCAAAAACACGAAAGAAAGAGATAAATCTTCAATGGCACATAAAGGAGTGAACTGTGAACCGACCAACGTTCATCAGATACGATAGATTGTTATGATCTTCTCTTGGTCAACTTGAAAATGTCACTCAGTCGAATAATATTAAAATTTACACTTGAGTTTTTGGCGAGATCTTACTCTACCATATAGTTGTTTTTATATTTTAGTCACAATCTTGTGTTATTTGACTCTACATTTTGTAATATCGGTGTTGTTTTACTTAATATAGTTCGGTTATTGTGCACACGTGAAGTGGATGGGAAGTAATACTGAGCATGTATTCTGAGATGTCACAAAAACTCTCAGGGAAGTTCTAACAAGGGACCCATAACCTTGTTAGAATATTGAAATTACAAGACACTTGTAACGTTAGGGGTCACAGGGGGTAGGGGTCCTACATACGCTTATTTTTATGACATAAGAGGTTAGGGAATCTGGATGGTGACTACATCAGCAATATTTATTCATTTAACCAGAATATATTTAAAAATACTTTGTAAATGTGTACGTAAGCATGGGGAGGGGGAGGGGAGTAAGAGCATTGCTCACTTTTGATGAGCAGGGTGAGGCAGCGGTCAGAAATTTGCTTTCGCAATGTTTGAACGGCCCCTTATAACTTATAACTCAATAATAGCAGTAATAATGTAGAAGATTAATTGCCAAAACTAAAACAAAATACCTTTTCAATCTCCAGGTGGTAATTTCAAATGACATCCAGCTGATACTCCATCCGAAGGTGTTTGCAAATCTTCCTGCGTTGAAAACTCTGAAGTTAGACAGAAGCAGTATCCGGACTCTTCCTCAGGACCTGTTCATCAACTCCTCGTCGTTGACCACGCTATCCATGGTTCAGAACAAACTGGAAAAAATACCAACGACGCTGTTTAAGGACCAGCACTCCCTAGAGACGTTGGACTTGAGTTATAATGAAATAAGAGAAGTGACAGCGGAGATGTTTGTGAGTTTGAGGAGTTTACAGGAGTTGAAAATGGATCGGAATAAGATTGAAGTCTTGCCTAAGTGAGTAACGGTTGCTAGATAGTAATTTAAAAAAAGTTGTGTGTAGTTCACACACGTAGTAGAAGTGACACTCAGTATTCTGATTTTTAAGAGAATGAGATGCCTACAGTATTGAGTTGATAACATTAGTTTTCAGCATTAGTTTGTAATATTTTAATATATACTAGCAGTTCTGGCGGACGTTGTCCTGCTTTAACAATTTCAAATAACCTAAAAATCAATCGCCGGCCTATTTACTGGGTCCCCATTGTGAATCTAAACCATCATGGAATCCACAATAACACTCACAAACAACGTCACTAAAATCTGTACAGCCGTTTAGGAGAAGTTCAGTCGCATACACATAAAGATTAGCAATGTTAATAATAAATAGTCAACAGTGATTTAGAAGTAATTTAATGGAATTACTTACAGTAAACATTTCAATAGATATGTTTTGGTTACTATGACGTTTTTGAATATCATACGTCCAAATATCCTAATTGAATGTATAATTATGTCCGCAGCCAACTGTTCAGCGGGCTGAGAAACCTTAAATCGGTCTCGATCTCCAGCAACGAGCTGAAGACAATATCTCCGAACAGCTTCCAAGGAGCCAGCGCTCTCGAGAGGCTCGTGCTCTCCCGGAACCAGCTCTCGCTGCTCTCGGAGATGTACCGGGACCAGTACTACAACCTGGAGCTGTACTCGCCGTTCAACACTCTGCTGGAGCTGCAGCACCTGGACCTCAAGATGAACAACATCAGCCGCATGTTCGCGGACTGGCAGCACGTGCTGCTCTCCCTGAACACTCTGGACTTGTCGTGGAATCAGTTCACTCTGTTAACCGTGAGTTCTTCTCTTATCATTTTCGTAATCACTACATGTTCTAAAACAAAGTCCTCTGGCACGTCTGTCTGTGTGTTCGCGATAAACTCAAAAACTACTCAACGGATTTTCATGCGGTTTTCACCAGTAGATAAACTGATTCATGGGGAAGGTTTAGGTATATAATTTGTTAAGGTTTCTTTTTATTACCCGAACGGGACAACGTCCGCCGGGCACGTTAGTTTATTCTAAGATACTCAGGACGTAAATAAATAAATATATAAAAAATCAGTGTAATGCTGTTTGTCTATGATTAACAACGAAACTACTCAACCGATCTTCGAACGTTGGCATTTATGTGTAGCTAGCTACTCCACGAGACTTCGTTCTTGGGCTAACGCTAACACGCAGCGAAGCTCTGAAAAGGAAAAAAACTCGCGATTTAGAAACATCTTTCATTGGTGTTGTGCTCCTATTGGACTTAGCGTGATGATATAATGATATGGCCTTATAGCCTTCCTGGATATATGCGCTATCTAAAACTGAAAGAATTTTTAGTAATAGATGATGAATAAAATTTATAATGATGTCCGTTACCTAAGTCGAAAAAGTGATGCCTTTTCAGAGCCTATATTAAGTGTACTACGTTATTAGCTTCGATCAACAATAACTAGATAAACAGTCACGTACAAAATCAAAGCTAACTGCTGTCCGCGTAAATATATACTTATGTAGTATATTTAGGAAATAAAGTACTTGAGTCTAGTAATAAGACCAAGAGTGTCTGGCATATTATAAATAAAGAATTAGGGAAAAATAAAATAAATGATAATACACATAATCTAGATGTTGATGGAGTACTAATTTCAAACAGTTCAGAGGTAGTGACTGTTTTCCAAGATTATTTCACAAATATACCTTTACAGGTAACAAAAAATATTAATTCATCAGCCCATGGTGCCGTATCATTTTTAAAAAGTCTGAGGCCACCTGTAAAGTCAAAATTTAATTTTACATCTATTAGTGCAGGTGAAATAATAAGGACTTTTAAACTTTTAAATTTGAAACATACTGAAGACATATGGGGAATGTCGGTAATGGTAGTGCATTCCTTAATTATCAATATTTCACCATATTTAGCTAACATATTTAATAAGTGTATAGCACAAGGAACCTTCCCCAATCTAATGAAAATAAGTAAAGTAGTTCCTTTATTTAAATCAGGCTGTAGAAATAGTCTTGGAAATTATAGACCAATTTCTGTACTTCCGTCGTTAAGCAAAATTTTTGTGAAGATTATGCTTAAGCAATTAGTAGGATATTTTAAAGCGCAAGAGATTCTGGATGATCGACAGTTTGGCTTCACAAAATCAAAATCGACTACTGACGCTGGTGCAACGCTTTTAAGTAATATATTACGGGCTTGGATAGGATCGCAGGATGCAATTGGTGTGTTTTGTGATCTATCTAAGGCCTTTGACTGCGTTGATCATAGTACCCTCATTCTGAAATTAAAACATTACGGTGTTTGTGGAGTTTCTCTCGATCTTCTTGTCTTCTATTTAAAAGATCGCTGTCATAAAGTTAGTATAGATGGGGCAACGTCTGCGGGATCCTTGACTCGAATTGGCGTTCCACAGGGTTCCATTTTAGGGCCGTTTTTGTTTCTCGTATATATAAATGATCTGCCGCTAGTGGTTGATAACTGTGCAGATGTAGTTCTTTTCGCGGATGACACTTCGCTTATATTTCAGGTAAAAAGAATAGATTCCGAGTTTACGTATCTAAGCAGTATTTTAAATAAAATTTCCGATTGGTTTGCATTAAATAATTTATTGCTAAACGCAGCCAAAACAAAGTGCATAAGATTTACCTTACCTAATGTTCCACCAACTGATAGTAAAATCGAGATCCAAGGGAATCTAGTTGGCTTAGTTGACAATACTGTGTTCCTGGGTATCACACTTGATTCTAAATTACAATGGGGTCCTCATATAAAAAAATTGGCTGGAAGATTAAGTTCTGCTGCGTTCGCCATTCGAAAAATTCGCCAGCTAACAAATATTGCCACTGCTAGGTTGGTCTACTTCGCTTACTTCCATAGCTTAATGTCTTATGGCATTTTGTTGTGGGGGGCCGCAGCTGAGGTAGACACCATATTCCTACTACAAAAACGGGCAGTTCGAGCAATCTATGATTTAGGACCTCGTGAATCATTAAAGACTAAGTTTCAGGAATTCGGTATTTTAACTCTGTCCTCTCAATATATTCTTGAGAATTTGATGTACGTCCGGAAAAACTTAGATAATCTGGATTTAGTAAAAGACCGACATAATGTAAATACCAGAAACCATAACAAACTAGTCACTCCATGTTTCAGGCTTACTAAGACCAGTAACAGTTTTTTAGGTAATAGTGTTAGATTTTATAACAAAGTCCCAAAACACATTACCGATTTGCCGGATAGTAGGTTCAAGTGTTATGTCAAGCGGGTCTTAATACATAAAGGTTATTACAGGGTGGATCACTATGTGAACGATAGCAACGTCTGGAAGTGACGCCTCTCTCTGTGCAACCACTAAAAACGAATGTAGCTTTATGTGTCTATTGTTGTAATAATAAAAAAAAAATGTTAGTTATTATGAAAAGATAAACCAGATCTAGTTTCTTGCCGGTTCTTTTCGATGAGTGGGTTGTTTGTCCGAACCGGTGGTAGTTTTGACGTTCATAAGTGCCTTCTCAGGGCCTAAATTGAATAAAGAGTATTTTGATTTTGATTTTGATTTGAGTAGCTATTTATTTACTAAGAAAGGGAAAAAAGGGATTTTTTTTCAAACTTGTTGGTTTCGCACAGAGGTCAATTAAAATTGGCAATATAAAGGGAGAGAGGAGTGATCGCAATTTGATACAATTCACTATTCACTCCCTTGACGTAGTGCATGGGCATAAAAAAAAAGTATTGAAACAGATTTAAGTTCAACGTAATTACAACCATGACACCTAGTAATAAAGTCACGAATGTTCAAAATATTATCTATTAACTTATGATAAAACGAGCAAAGCAATAAATTACTCCCGTCACTTACAAATGAAAAGACAACATAAAAAACATTTAGTGTGAATTCAACCTTAACACGCAATGAATAAAGTACTTTTTCCCATTATTGTGCGTGTTTGTGCGTGGTTAGAGAGCCATGGCCAAACATTTGTACCACAGGTTAAAATCAGTAATTTTGTTCAAAATTTGATATTATTTGTTAGTTTAAAGCTTAAAATATAACTTATTCAACATGTATTTAGCGAAAGTAAGATACTCCGGCCGTTAAATTGCTTTTTGGGTATTGTTTTTGCATCTTTTGAATACACTGCGGCATGTGAAACGTGCTTACATTGGCTGTGTTTCTAACAAACTAGACAAAATAAAAGCTCACATTTCAAGTGAGCTGTTAGTTACCGAGACGTATTTTTCGCGCCGACCCGATATCTAGTTATTGTTGATCGAAGGTTATTAGTGAAAATTGTACGAAAAATATGTGCGGCTGAATTGTTTCTTATTTTGAGATCTATAAAAAGTTTACGACGGTATAAACCCTTCTACGAAGGATAAGTTACAGTAATCATTTTTATCTAAATATTTTTGATTCAAATTACTATACAACAAATGAAACATGGTATATCGGAATAGTCCTGCTATAGGATCTCATAATAAAAAAACAATCAGTTTAAGACATCAGCCCCGTTTTCACATGGGAGCTGTTTACATACCTATTAAGCTCAGGCGAAACCAAAGCGAAGCATTAGTGTCAATATAAAATGAATCTTATATATAAAATTCTCGTGTCACAATGTTAGTTACCATACTCCTCTGAAACGGTTTGACCGATTTTTATGAAATTTTATATGCATATTCAGTAGGTCTGAGAATCGGCTACTATCTATTTTTCATACCCCTAAGTGATAAGGGTTGTCCACCTCTAAAATTTATTTTTTATTTTTTGGGCATTTTTTTTATTTTATTTTGTTATAATGAGGCATTAAACAATACATACAACCCTAAATTTTCACCCTTCTAACACCAACCCCTATCTTTTAATAGTCATTTTAGTAATTAATCATTTTTCATCCCACTCGATAACTGGTAAAGTATATTATCCCAAGTTCAGTATCTCAGTATAAAAGGTGGTTTATATGTCAAAAGTAAAATAAATTTGATAAAATTGAGATTGAATGCAGATTTCACGTAAGTATACTTTACAAATTCTTATAAAACAAACAACTAAAACAAAATGGAAATTTAATGTAGATAAAGTTTAATTTTTACAGTATGTTTAGCGATGAAGTTACAAGGGGTACTGGGAGGACATTTATCGGCAATATATGTAGATTAGTTTTTATTTTCATTCGACACTTTAGGTAATGCTACGAACAGGTTCTAGCCTTATTTTAAAAGATTTCTCACATACCAACTGTGTATATGTTTGAGTGAGTCACTGGAGAGTTTGGATTCACAATGGAAGTGCTTTATGTCGCTGCAATCGGGTTTTAGGTTTTTAAGATTATTTGCGTTTAAAAATACGATTGAAACCGGTAATAACCGATTTGGTGCAGACGAAGTTTACACGGGTCAGCTAGTAGCATAATAATATTTATCATAAAAACCATAAAAATCATCGAAAAATTATCTCCCAGGAATTAGAAGATTAAAGATAGAATGGATTCTGAGACCTGAGGTGTTATTAATAAGAAGTAATATAACATTTAATTGATTTCCTTTTACTCTTCTCAGACCGCAGATGTGCAGTTCCTGAGTACAAATATCGAAGTGGACCTTCGGCATAACAACATTTCAACCATTTACCTCTCACGTGACTACATACCGGAGGCAGAACCACAGCAAACCACGGAATCTGTCATCCTTCTCGAAGACAACCCGCTGACTTGTGACTGCGTTTTGTATAACTTCATATCCAATCTACGTGGAATGAACACAAACACTGCACAAATAGAATACAGGGTCGGAGACACTCGCTGCTCTGGACCTGATGACATGAAGAACACTTTAGTTACAGATGTCACCGTGGACCAGCTCTTCTGCAGCACCAACTGCAGGGACAACTGTTCCTGCAAGATACGGCCAGCTACCAACACCTTGGAGTTGTACTGCGAAGACATACCCTCGATCCCGATCCCATCTGATTACGGCCTCGAAAGGACTTCCATGAAACTCCTCGACGTTCCACCTGACTTCAAGAGCATCCCTGAGGATGTGTACTCTATTGACTTATCAGGGTTGGGTCTCGAGCGGCTGCCGTTCGATAGAGTCCCTCCGTCGTTGAAGATGTTGGATCTGAGGAACAACGACCTCAAGGAAGTGCCGCTAAGTTTCCTCTCTGGGAACTTGAGTTTAAAGCTATCAGGGAATGACATCACGTGTGACTGCTGGCGAGCTGATGCTGTGTCGTATCTGATGATGCACAGGAAATATATATTGGACTTTGATGAGTTGACGTGTGCGGACGGGAGTCGTGTATCACAGGTGGATGCGAGTAGACTGTGCGATGTGGTTCGAGCAACGGTAGTGGGAACTCTCCTCACGTTTGTTGGTGTCTGCATCGCCGTCGGTGCGGTGCTGTTGTACCGGTACTCGCTGGAGGTACGAGTGTACCTCTACGCGAAAGGCTGGTTCCGTTGCCTCTATCCAGAGGAGAAACTTGACGACTCCAAGAAATACGATATCTTCATCTCCTTCTCCCATAAAGACGAGGAGTTCGTACGGGACGAGCTGCTGGAGAAGCTGGAACCGGAGTTCAAAGTGTGCGTCCACTATAGAGACTGGGTGGTGGGGGATATGATACCGACGCAGATAGCGACATCTGTCGAGCAGTCGCGGAGGACGGTGGTCGTGTTGTCGAAACATTTCTTAATGTCTCTATGGGCGATGAACGAGTTCCGAGCGGCTCACGCTCTCGCGGTTAAAGAAAAGAAGGTCAGGGTCATCGTGATCCTTCTGGAAGACTGCTTGAAGCTCGATACGGAGCATGAGGAACTTAAAGCGTATTTATCCACTAATACTTATATAAAGTGGGAGGATCCCATGTTTTGGGACAGGTTGAGGTACGCCCTACCGCAAAAGAGAAGAAGGCCAACGGATGTCACGGATGATGGGAAAATTAAGACGGGAGGACTGAACGTACAACTCAATAGCCAAGGACAACTTGTGAATGCAGCTTTTAAAGAATCTGTTTGAAAAATGTTACTATCATAGACTGAAGATGACGGGTTACTTATAATCTCATGAGCCATATTTAACCAATAAACTTGACACCTAGGTGTCTCATTACGCTTTTAAATCATATATAGTTATTAGTAAAGATGTGCTTGTAGGCGCAGACTACATTCTCAGTTATAAAATAATAGCCCTTCAACCCGGTACGAATGAATCTATAAAAAGCGTAGCGTATAGGAAACGGGATGTTTCCCTTTTCTTCAAACAGAGCTTCTAGAACACTCGTGTAATATTACTCACGTCGTCGTAGTGTGGCGGTCACTTTTGCTCCTGCACACTCGCCGCGACCCCCTTCGGAGGTGGCTCAAACCTAGGTTCGATACCTCGAAGTGGGAGCCACGATTACGTTGCTAGCGCGATACACTGCCAATGCACTCACTAGTTCAACACACACAACACAAATCACCCCACACATGTGCACTCGCAAAGAGTGGGTACACATAAACAGAAAGGGTTTTCATTTTTCTTTCCTGTCGATTTTTGTTAGCTTTAGCCAAACTGCCAGATTTGAAATGCATGTAGAAAGAAAGAGAAAGAAAGAAATACTTTATTGTTGGAACAACCATACAATTAAATTAGATTACACACTAATTAGACAGAAAAAAAAAATACATTTTAAAAATGAAAAATAGATGTCCAACAATTGGCGAACCCATTCAGCAAAAATCTGCAATACTGTAAGTAGTACTGCAGCGCTGATTTTCAATGGGAGCCTATATATGATGATAAACAGACGTTAATGTCAATACAGAATTAGAAACGAACAAACAAATAACACAGACGCACGTAACACGTCACGGATGGCCATATTAAAGAGATATAACAACTGTAACCACAAATTTAGGATTAAACAAAAACAAATATAATTTTAGAAGAGAAAAAAAAAAGTAAATAAAAACAACAATACACACCAATAAACAGAGCTTACAATAGAATACTACTACTATTCACATACATTATACGTCACTCTAATTACTGAATTTGAAATTGCAATAGATAATGCTTATATGAGAGTTTAAAGCTAAGTTTACTCTTTTTGGATCGACATGGCGGTGGGATGTTGTTCCAACAACGAGTGGCGGCATATTTAAATGACCCTCTAAAAGCGGTAGTTCTATGGAGAGGTATCGATAATGGGTTAGTCATGGTGCGAGAACATGAAAAATACGTGTGCTTACCTTGTCTCCACTCTAACTTGTCATACAGATATTTTGGGTTTTTACGTTGGGTTGTACGTGTTAGCGATGCACAAGGTGGTACACACGTGCATACATGTGTGATTAGTTTAGCTAGCTTGGTTAGCTTACAGCAATTATTCAAGGCAACAACAGCCCAAGTCGCGAGTGCATATTATTAGACCCCTGTACTAGTTGTCATACGGCTAAGTGCCTTATGCGCTCTCAAAAACCCGCTAAAGCTATAAAGGCTCGTTCGGGAAACAGGACATAGACAAATGGGAAAGAATATGAAGTGGCGAGCTTCCTCGCAGAGTACCCTATTTAGAGGGATTTCCCATAAATTGAAGGATCAAATAAGCAGGGTTGAATTTTTTTAGAGGGTTTTCCAACCCAATGTTTTGGGTTTTTAACCCAATGTTTAGAATCTTTTTAATGAACAAATTATTGTGAAACAAAATGTGTAAAACCGTAGAAATTGAAAAAATAAGTATTTTTAACCGGCTTCAAACAAAGGAAGAGGTTCTCAATTCGAGTGTATTTTTTTTTTATGTTTGTTACCTCATAACTTTGGACTGGGTGAACCGATTTTGATTATTCTTTTTTTATTTGAAAGCTGGTACTGCCCCTGTGGTCCCATTTCAATTCCGACTCCCAATACATCTCTAGGTAGCACACATATTCATATGTTTTATTTAAATTGGTTATTTTGATAAACTATTTATTTTCCGCTTTTTAGTGCCTTATGGGTTTTTGATTGATATTGAAGTCGGTTAATACTTTTTTTTGAAAATTTACTCTATTTTAAATAGATTTATTAGACATTTCTTAATAAAAAAAAATATATTTTAGGGGGATTTTCAAGTAATTGTTGCAATTTTAGGGGGTTTGGCTTTAGTTTCAGGAGTGAACTCCGTTGGTAACTCCGGAATTCTCTAAAGAGAATCATCAGAAACATCTATAAGAGTTTTTGGCGGGAACTTGGAATGTCATATATCGGATTTTTCTAACAAGAGGCCACCATCTTGTTAGAATATTGAAATGATCACAAGAAACTTGTACTATAATTACCTACTTAACAATGACAGTAATAATCTATTACAAGATTAGTTGGCAAAAAAAATCAAAACTTTATTGATAACATCACATTACTTCTATCAAATATACATAGTTTTAATAGAATTAGTAAGTATACATATCACATGAGCCATATATGATTCACAGAACTTAAAACATATGTATCTCATTATGCTTTTATATCACATGTAGCTGTTAATATAATTATATATAAATGTAAAGAATAGACAAATAATGTCTGCCGTAAGGTTATTATTATTATTGTTTGCTATAACACACTAGCAGCTAATAAACTGATGCATGTGTATCAAATAACTTTGAGAAATCTTTCTGGTCCAAACTATTCTTAAAAGAAGGCTGAAGAAGAACTCTGTTAGGCAAGAAGTGCTTCGCGGGGTTTTTTTGTTTTGTACTGTGATTGTATATTTGTACGTATAAGCAAGTTGTTAACACTACCTCAGGCTTTTCAATTATCTAAGAGCTAAGGAGAACTACCTTACACGGGGGGCATGTTGAGAAAGTGTCTCTAAGCACTAAATAATAATTCGAAAACCTTCCAAAATGACACTAGCATAAAAATAGTCTGAAATAATCTTGCAAATATAACCTAAAATAACTTCTGTAAGAAAACGATAATTTTTGTGAATTTTAAATATACGTTTAGTGATTCTTGAATGTTCTCTTTTATAAAGCTTGTTGAAATAATTGAACAGGATTGAACCCTGTTGCTACTGTGGCGCGACACTATTTTAACTCATTTTGACGGACGCTTTTTCATACACAAGACAGTTCTCCTTACATCTTTACTCCACACCATTGTTTCTATATTTAAGCAGAGAGCGATATTAACTTTATGATATTAAGAACAGTCTCGACTTAAAATCGTTGCGTAATAGCACAAGCTGTGATTACGTCATCGTTCGCGCTATCGGAATCTCTTCTCGAATAGTTCATTTAGTATATAAGTGTTTTAGAAAGCAATACCCTTTATATTTTAGTTTTAAGATTATAAATTTATAGTTCTGACATAATAAAGTTTAAAGCTATATGACAAGTTGCAACGAGTATGTCGTTAAGTTATTTTTATCACTGTTATGTAACGGATGATATCTCACGACCTGCTATTTTTTATGGACAATATCACCGAGTTACGGCGCGACTCGGCGACGACAAATAGCAGTTCAAATAATTTCTCCAAAGTTATTTTAATGTTGTAAAAAATCACGTGGCTCCATTCTACATAATTATTACTTTAAAATCATTTAATATACACATATGTTATCTAAATTGAACAAAATCACAAATATCTCTCGTCGGAGTCGAGTCGCGTCCATGATGGGATAGTACATACATTTATTTTATATTTAAGTGACAGCTTCTTTAGACGCGTTGAGCGGCATTTTTGGCTGGCGATAAATTTATGATTTCGCGTCATAACATGCTACGTCAGCATAACCGGCCGTACTGCGCTTGCGTCAGACTAGCGAAGCGTAGTATAGTGGCCTGGTCTACATGTAATATTGATATTTTGTATTGAGATTGTGCACTGTAGCATATGTTTGTTCAATTAATGAACTGTATAAAAATGTATATAGTTATTGTTCGGAGTACCAATAAATGTGAAAACCAAACTAATGATAATAATTTCAATTATGAGATTTAAATAATTCACACTATAATTAATTTCAACATTCTGAAGTTTTCACTTCTGTCGGCAGTCCTTTGGTAGACTGCCTCAATTTTTAAATAAATAAACATCATTAATTAATAAACACGAACAAATTTATACAAAAGGATATATACGGCCGCTGTCTGTAGATGTGCATCGTACTATATGTAAAACAAATAGCTTCATAAATGACATTGTTATTTCAAAATCGATACGTAACTAAAACGTTGGGACTAAATTGGCGTAGTTTTGGAATGTCATGTAGTGGCTTTTATATTTTACTAACGGAACGGGCGGGCATTAATAAAAAAACTGACAAATCTACTGGTGAAAACCGCATGAAAATCCGTTCAGTAGTTTTTGAGTTTATCGCGAACAGACAGACAAACGTGGCAGAGGACTTTGTTTTATAGTATGTAGTGTTTCATAATTTTATGTTATTTCACTCTACATTTCGTAATACTGGTGACATTTTACGTGATATAGTTCGATTATTGCCCACAAGTGAAGCGGATGAGAAATAATAGCACGCAGCATGAATTCTAACTCGCCACAAAAATCCCTTGGAAAGTTGTAACCATTTCGTCAGTTCATGGTCGCAAAAAACTTGTGATAGCATTACGTACTCGACAACGGCAGGAATAATCTACTAGAAGATTGGTTGCCAAAAAATATATCGCAACATCTTATCTTTGCCGTGCCGTGAAGCTATGGAACAATCTCCCGGCCAGTGTGTTTCCTCCTTCCTATGAAAGGGGGTCCTTAAAGCGAAAGAAAGAAAAAAAACGGGGGGGGAAGGGGGGGGGGGGGGAATATTCTTGGTTTTTTTTTTTTTTCAAAATTTAAAAAAAAAAAAAAAAAAAATATAAATAAAAACTAACACGGTGTCGTGTTACGTAAACAATGTAGTCCCGTGAAGCTGTTAAGGCAAGACCTAGACTGTTACTAGGTCAATAGCATAGTCAGTTCGAATAAAAAAAACGTAAACATTGCTATAGAAATCGTTCAGTAAGTCTGTCTCTCTATTTTTTGTATAAGTAATCTTATAGTAGTCATTTTTCATACATTTACGAAAATAAATGTATTGTATATATGGTGTCCCACAATTAACGAAATATTTGAATTTGCCTCCATTTTTGCAGTAAATTGTTGGCAACCCTGAAAAATGATCAATTTCACTGGATACAAAATATGGTTAAAATAGTGTTTCAACCATGTCAACACCATTATATTCCTTCTTATGGGGCTGTTTGAAATCAACGGTATATGTCATCAAGCCCAGAACCACTCGTATATCATGCTACATCAACGAAATTCAATCACGATTATGCAAGCAAGGTCATGGAAAATTTCGACGAAAGAATGCGTATGTGCCAGGAAAGACGTGGAAACTGATGTGTTATTCCATAAAGACCCTATCCTATATACTTATAATGATTCATTGAAACAATAACAACCTATAGACTAAAAACTGTTTTCTATTTAATTCAAACTGCCTTAATTTTGAGACACCGTATATACACGTATATATAACTACATGAGGTAATTTGTACGAATATTGATGAAGAGAGCCGAGCGAAACCGATCGTCTAGTCATGTTTATGTTGGAACTTTCAAATACAATGATTATAGTAATTACTGTTTCTTTTTTTCCCTTATTTCTTCCTGAAAAGAGTGCTTCAATAGATACGCTGTATAAATGGCTAAAGCGTACCAGAAAAGGTGTTTTTTATGTTTAAATTCACACGGTTGGCCTTTATATCATTTGGCCAGTGAAGAAGAAACCGATGATGGATCAATCAATATCAAAAATATATTCAGTTTAGGCCCTAAGAAAGCGCTTATGAACGTCAAAACTACCACCGGTTCGGACAAACAACCCACTTATCGAGAAGAACTGACAACAAACTCGATCTGGTTTATCTTTTTAACATACATTACACGTTACAATCGTTATTAGTGGGTGTACAGAGAGTAGTCAATTTCAGACACCACATCGTTCATATATTGATCCACTCTATGATAAACCTTTTGATAACAACACCTGCTTGACATGGCGATTAAAGTTACAGTCCGGCCAATCAGTAGCATGCTTTGATACTTTATTGTAAAACCTAACACTATAACCTAAAAAACTATGAATGGTTTTACTGAGTCTGAAGCATGGGATGACCAGTTTGTCACAGTTTCTACTATTTAGATCATGCTAGTCTTACAAAATCTAGCTTATCAAAGTTTTTGCAGACATATTAGATATTATCAATCACGCCAATTCATTATGCGCTTACACGTTCCTAAACTATAAGGTAACGAAAAGTGACACGCCAGAAGTGAATTTCACTCTTTAACGGTACATTTAATAAAGCAAAACGCGGAAAAGTCAACTAGAAGGACGAAAACTCTCACGGCGCCCGGTTGTCCTCTTAAGGGAAGGGCGGAGTTAGATCATGTAATTCCTGTGCATATACGTCAAAGAATAACTGATAAAATACTGAGATATAAGCTACTGATAGTACACATTGAGCTTCCTTGTCTTAATCACCGACAAGCTGAACTGAACTAAATGCTCAATACTGTCAAGAATGGTCGGCTTATATCTGTCTTGTCCATGTTATAAGTACTTGAGCTTGGTATAGTTTCTTTGGAGTTGTCGTAGACTATGGAAATCCGGTGAGGTACAGAAGTAAGTCAATAATACTTTTAAAAAAATAGTGTTAAGTGTTATCACTACATATTATAGAACAAAGTCGTCTGTCTGTCTGTATGTATGTTCGCAATGAACTCTAAAACCACTGAACGAATTTTCATGCGGTTTTCACCAGTAGATAAAGTGATTCATGAGGAAGGTTTAGGTATTTGTCAAGGTTTTTTTTTATTATATGTCTAAGTAGGAGAAAATACAATACCCTTTTTCCACTGATTGTCAATTTTTTTTACAGTTCGTTTTTTTTCAGACCACCAATGAGGCCTAGCCTTTATTTATAAATCTCTATTTGCCATATTTCACGATTCTTACGTCTGCCGCTCTACAGTATTTCTAAAAAAAACTCAATGACAAAGAATTGAAACAAAAAAAATAATGAATTGTGTTTAAATTTCGACCAATAAATGATAAAAAAATTCTTGTGAAGCCGCGGGTGCGTAGTCCGGTGAAGCTGTAAAGACCTTAACAGGTCAATAGCATTGTCAGTTCTAGAAAAAAAACCGCGGGTGCAGCTGGTATTTTTAATATAAAAGAAAACATACACGAGTTACAATTGCGTTATCGCTAAAAGCTTGCGATAAGTAATTTCAAGTGCCACATTTAAATTATAGTGTTATTTGTTAGTAATAAGGGGATCAAGCCTAGCGATAATCAGTTAATCGCGAACTCTAAGCTTTTACTGTGGTTACCAGACCGCTAATACACATGTAATAACCTCCTCCTTTTTTTGAAGTCGTTTATAAAACTAGCTATAACCTTGTGATTTAATCTGCGTGTTTTTCTACATAATTCTATACGAAAATTGCCTACGTCCTTCTCCAGGTCCACATCTAGATCTGTACTTTATTGTTGGTTTACAAAATTTTATCGTGTAAACAGACGTACATAATTCATTTCGTAGCTATAATATCACTAGTTGTACACTGGGCGCCGCACATATTCGTTGTTCTTTTTCTATTGATAAATTCAACGCCATAAACGTTACATTTGTTACGGCGTCGCCTGATAGCGAGATAGAAAGACATGGATAGAATAAAAACTTTCTTGGTGGAAAGTCGCTTATTTGTACCAAGTTTCATGGTGGTCGCTCAAACGTTGTTAGAGTTATTTATCTTCTATCTATATCAATACATATAAAAAGATATTTTTTATATAGATTTTTGTGAAAAAATTGGTTGCAGGTGTCTAGGAATAAGTAATAAAATACACACCAATCATTTTTAGAAATGTCTGTCTGTTTGTATGAACACGCATCACATGCACGATAAAACCCCACCAAGAGAATCATAAAGTAAGGTATCTGTACCGAATAAGGCCCACCTAATTTATTTACGGACATAAAAAAAATAAGTTACGGGAATATCAATATAAAACATAATCTACTCCAAGAGTTATATTATTAAGTATTTGAAGCAAAATAATATTTCAGAATAACAACAAAAATGAAATGGGTACAATGTTTTTAAAAAAAATTGGGAAACTGGCCTTTTTGGAAACTAGTGTTCCAAATAAAGCCCTAAATTAAAATAATGTTTACTCTTCAGTTACTTCTATACACCATAGTGCTTAAAAGCAAATTGTATTTTTTTTTGGATACTTTTTTGCTTGAAAATTTATTAAAGCAGTAAAAATCATCATCCAGCATCATCGCATATCTGTCATTGGATCTTCTTAACATGTTACACAGTACCAGATAGTTTGTACTACAGTTGGCTGAGGAGTCGAAGAACTGCTGGTGAATGATGGGGTGCCTAAATGTAAAGTAGACGTATTTTCTGACTGTTTTGTAAAATAAACTTTGGTTACTCTTTGGGACTGATAGTTTGTTGTTTTTCATCTTTGCGGCACTAGTCGATTTAGGAACTTTCGGAGTTGATGTTGGTGTAACAGATTGAGATGAGGGAATGTTCTTCATCATTGAGTGATTATATGTCTGGCACTCCAACTACGGAGCATTCTGACGACACCAATAGAGCAAAGGCAGTTCCTGGTATGGTTAACGTAACTACAGTTTCCATATATCTAATAAAGCCCACAGTTCAAATACCTGGGCTTTATTGAGTGTACATTCACATTAGGTTCCACGCGGACGAAGTCGCGGGCACAGCTAGTCACGAATATATGTATACAATATTTTTATACACATTTAAAAGTGTTGCTACCCTATATATAGTGGAAAGTATAAACTCCTGTAAACGGAACAGATAAATTTGCTCATCACATAAAAATGGACCACATGCTTAAATCCAACTCTATCTACATTTCAGTACAGCAAATTTCACAAACATTACACCTTGTCTGTGTCAAATCACACGAGTCTTGTGGTAAGTCGCACGTTCAATTTATCATTTTACTCAACTCAAAAGACTCTGTGCCAACAGAACTGAATACGAAAAATAACTGTAATGTTACAAGTACATTTACAGCAATTTTAAACTTCAAAGTACGCACTAAACGATGACTACGAAAACCGTTAACCGCACGTTTTTAGAAATAAAATATTTAAATATCGCAAATAAATGTGGTCATCTAATTATGCAATCAATTAATTAATTAAACTTCTCGATGTGACGGAATCATATTCGAAAATGACACTTATTAGTGCAGTATTAGAATCTGATATGATATTCAATGAATGAGAGAAAGCACACCTGATGGCAGACCCGAGTCTACCACAAAATTTAATTCATGTTAAAAGTTTTCAAATTATGACAGACAAAATGCAGAGAATTACACGAGACAAGAAATAGAACTAGAAGCTTAGAAAAACGGAAAAACCCACTAAAAGGTAATAAATTTTAATTTAATACACAAGCAGGCATATTAGTTTGATATACAAGATTGGGAAATTAAATTATAATAGTTTATTATACGAAACTAATAAAAGTTTTTAATTATAGAAGATTGATATTACTTAATAAGGCTATAATATAATACAATAACACTTAACATATTATTTACCTTTTGGTGTTCTTTTCGTAGTCGGGTTATAGTTTTTATTTTTTTTGTCTCTATTTGACGACGCATGACTACGCTATTTGAATTAAATTATAATGTTATTGACGCAGAAGTGACGGAGGATTTCAATAGAACTAAATAAATAGGAATATCTAACATATTGATTGACTTGTTTTACTTTACTCAATAAGACGATGATATCAAACAGCACCTACCTTGTTTCTTTCCTTTTAGTGGTTAAAATTATGTAAAAGGTATCAAAAGATATAAAAGGTTATTCACAGATGATTGTGATTAATCTGCTGAACAAATTACAGAAAAACACTTATTTTCCATAAATAACAGTTATTCACGTAAAATCGCACCGACATGTATCCCTAACGTGAAGCTAGAAAAGTTGGATCTAAATCTGAAATAATAATAATGAATCTTAAGTACATGTTTTATTATGTTGTGTTTTTTTATTTTTGCTTCATCCAGGGGCAAAGAGATAAGGCCATCTGGAACCCCAAAATATAGTAATAGTTAGACGAGAAATCGAGCGGTCGTCTGCCGTGTTTACACTACATAGTGCG
The DNA here is from genome assembly GCA_036509395.1 of Antheraea yamamai. NCBI lineage: Eukaryota > Metazoa > Arthropoda > Insecta > Lepidoptera > Saturniidae > Antheraea > Antheraea yamamai. The sequence continues at coordinate 254,202 of AP028452.1, forward strand.
TACAAAACTTATCGTATTGTATTAACTATTTAATTAAGTGGTAAAATAGATATAAAACAAGTACTTGACAAATACTAGATTATTAGTAATTCTATCATCCAAGTGGAAGCAGCACTTGCGAAATGTTTACTGTGAGTTTTAATTTTAATAATTAGAGACAAAAAAAAATCGAAGTGAAAACTTAAAACAATGAAATAAATGTGTTTTTGAATTTTCATATTAATTACAGTTTGAATACAATTAAATTGCAGTATTTACTTATTGAAATTAACATTAGTGTGGTAGCTCAACGAGACTATAGAAGTTTTCACTCCAAAAACAATCTATTTAATATTTAAAAACTTACATTATCTCTCTGCGTTCAGTTGATCTCTTCTCAAACAAAATGTTGATCAACATTCTTAGATTAATAAGTACAATGTGGCGGAACTGATGGCAAGATTCCACTATAGAAGCACAGACATATTTAATGTTACCCCAAACTGGCTATAATAGCATCGTTTTCCACTCCGATGTGGAAATTGTTTAGTCTGAAAATATTCCATAACATATTTTTCGTGGAAAATCCTTGTAGGGCCGTTCAAGCGAGGATTACTTGGGACTCCTATCCATAAGTACCTTGTTTACATACCTGGAGAACAATGAAATAACTTTCAATGAACCTTAAAGGTACAATATTTAAATGACAATATGATTAATTACTGTATGCCTGGTGCCACATATAAGCAAATAATTGATAAAATCTTGAACACAGACTTTGACAGTCAATGTAATATTGTAATTTTAATAGGGGACAGTTCCGATGTAAAAAAGTTTGATTTATATAAGACATCAGAGAAACTGTTAAAATTGAATGTGGGCAGCATAATGTTATGTGCTTTTCCATATTCAATTTCCGTACCACAAAAAAATAACAATAACATTCATATGTTAAATACTTTATTATACAACTTGACATGTCGTCATAATGACAAATTTATATTTTTTGATGTTAATAAATTTATTAACAACTTTATAATAACGCGGGAAAATATGTTTCTTCCCAAAAAGTATAAGTGTGGCACAGCTACATTGATAGCTTATAATGTAAATAGGTTAAGTGACTCAGCAGTATCATATAGTTCACCTAATGATACTGTTGGGGTCAGCTGATGAGGTTTCAGGAACAATGAAACATTGGTTGACTTCACAGTGGACTGTATATTTTAACCTTCACAATGTATATAATCGTATGTAACGAGCCGGTGACAATACATATTTTTCGCGGCTTAACACTACAATTATAGCCTTACAAGTAGTACATTATACGTGCTTTACTGCCGCACGTTCATCCATACATTCACATAACTCACATAAATTTACATTATATTTTTATTGATGGTTCCGTATAACACTAGACAAATAATAACAACAATCGTATTGGCGGTTATATTTGAATTGTTACATAAACGATATTTCTAAATATCACATAAGACATATAGAACACAGTAAATAAGAAATACGACAGTTTATCTGTACGTATTATGTAAACAAATTTATACACATAGACATAGTTTGTCTGTCTATACCAGACACATTAAACCTGCACATATATCGTGTTTCTTAGTATAATATGACATCCCATTACGCATAATGAGCATTAGTATAGAGAAATACATATATAGACATGAGAACTCATCTGTTCGTAGTGAATAGAGAAACATTTATTAAACATTTATTTACAACATTTATTTCTAGCTCATCTGTCCGTAACAGATACTGTGATAGAAATTTTAAACTAGTAGATAAGACAAACGAGAAGTGTAATATTACAGTATATCACCAAAATATTAATCGCTTCTCCGGCAAAATTTTAGACATAGGCCTATTATTAAATAGAGAGAGACTAGATATATTATGTTTTACAGAAACATGGCTTAAACCGAACAAGATGCAATTCGATATACCCCATTTTTCGGTTGCCAGTGTATTTAACAGAACAATCGCTGTCGGTGGTGGTTGTATTATATTATTAAAAAATAATTTAAAATTTAAAGATAGAAAAGATATATGTAGTCTCTCAATAGATCGTATCTGTGAAGTGGCTTGTGCAGAGATGGATAAATTAATTATACTTTGTGTTTATAGACCTCCATCATCAAATATTTGTCAATTCCTACAAAAAATGAAGGAAATTCTTATGAGAATTTTGAATAGTAATAAGCGGGTTTTGGTCTGTGGTGACTTTAATATAGATATCTTAAGTATGTCACCGGAGGTCACTAAGTTCACATCTTTATTCAAGTCGTTTAACCTGGATCCTCTTTTTAATGAGCCGACCAGATGTACGTTTCAAACTGCATCTTGTATTGATAATATTTTTAGTAACTTCAAGACCATTGGCAGTACTATTGTTACTGGGATACGCTCTGATCACAAAGGACTCCTTGTTAAAATAAGTTGTGATAAACCTAGTGCTGACTGCAAGAAACAAACTAGGCTTATATCGAAAAGTAGACTAGATCTTTTAAATCATCATATTGCACAATGTCTATCTTCCAAAACTTTTAATAATCAAGATCCAGATTGTTATTATGACAATTTATTTAGTATCATAAGCACTGAATTCAGTAAACATTGCCCAAGAAAGGTTATTAATGTAAAGGAAAAAACTAGTTTTAGTGAATGGGCAACAACAGGCATTAAGAAAAGTAGAGATCGACTGTATGATCTTTATTATAGGAGATCACTAACAAGTAGTGAATCCTTTCATGCTTATGTTAGAAATTATTCTAAAGTTTTTAAACGTGTTTGTATTGCTGCCAAAGCAAAGTTGTTGGGAAATAAAGTTCTCGAATCTAGAAATAAGACCAAAACTGTTTGGCATATTATAAATAAAGAATTAGGTAAAAATAATATAAATGATAATTCACTTAATCTAAATGTCGACGGAGTACATATTTCCAAAAGTACAGAGGTATTAACTGTTTTCCAAGATTATTTCACTAGTATACCTTTACAAGTAACAAAAGATATAACATCATCAGCCCAGGGTGCAGCAGCTCTTTTAAAAAATATGAGTGCACCTATAGATTCAAAATTTAAATTCTTATCTATTAGCGCAGGTGAAATAATAAGGACCTTCAAGCAATTAAATTTAAAACACACCGAAGACATATGGGGTATATCGGTAACAGTAGTAGAGTCTTTAATTGTTACTATTTCACCACATTTGGCTAATATATTTAACCAGTGTATAGCAAAAGGAACTTTCCCCAATTTAATAAAAATAAGCAAAGTAGTTCCTTTGTTTAAATCAGGCTGCAGAAGTAGTCTTGGAAACTATAGACCTATTTCTGTACTTCCGTCCTTAAGTAAAATTTTTGAAAAGATTATGCTCAATCAACCAATTAGTAGACTATTTCAATATGCAAAAGTTTCTGGATGGTCGACAGTTTGGTTTCACGAAATTGAAATCCACTACTGACGCGGGTGCAACGCTTATAAGTTATATATTGAGGGCCTGGAAGGATTCGCATGATGCAATTGGTGTGTTCTGCGATCTGTCTAAGGCCTTTGATTGCGTTGGCCATAGTACGCTTATTCTAAAATTAAAACATTATGGTATTTGTGGATCTTCTCTCGACCTTCTAGTCTCTTATTTAAAAGATCGTTGTCAGAAAGTGAGCATACAAGGGGTAACCTTTGCAGGATCCTTTGCGCGAATTGGTGTCCCACAGGGCTCTATTCTAGGACCGTTCTTGTTCTTAATATATACATTAATGATCTGCCGCTAGTGGTCAATAACTGTGCTGACATGGTGCTTTTTGCAGACGATACTTCAATTATATTTAAAGTACCTTCTAGTCTCTTATTTAAAAGATCGTTGTCAGAAAGTTAGCATACAAGGGGTAACCTCTGCAGGATCCTTTGCGCGAATTGGTGTCCCACAGGGCTCTATTCTAGGACCGTTCTTGTTCTTAATATACATAAATGATCTGCCGCTAGTGGTCAATAACTGTGCTGACATGGTGCTTTTTGCAGACGATACTTCAATTATATTTAAAGTACCTTCTAGTCTCTTATTTAAAAGATCGTTGTCAGAAAGTGAGCATACAAGGGGTAACCTTTGCAGGATCCTTTGCGCGAATTGGTGTCCCACAGGGCTCTATTCTAGGACCGTTCTTGTTCTTAATATACATAAATGATCTGCCGCTAGTGGTCAATAACTGTGCTGACATGGTGCTTTTTGCAGACGATACTTCAATTATATTTAAAGTAAAAAGGACTGATTCAGAGGTTGGGCACGTAAATAATACTTTAAACGAAATTTCTCATTGGTTTGCATTAAATAACTTAGTACTTAATACAGGTAAAACAAAATGTATGAGATTTATTTTGCCTAACGTGCCACAGGTTGATAGTAGCATTAAGATCGAAGGGAATTTTGTAGGGTTAGTTGGTAATACTGTATTTTTGGGTATCACACTAGATTCAAAATTACAATGGGGTCCTCAAATTAAACAATTGGCAAGCAAATTAAGTTCTGCTGCATTTGCAGTACGTAAGATTCGCCAGCTAACTGATATTGCCACTGCTAGGTTAGTCTACTTCGCCTACTTCCATAGCCTAATGTCTTATGGCATTCTGTTGTGGGGGACAGCAGCTGAGGTAGACACCATATTTTTATTACAAAAACGAGCAGTTCGAGCAATCTACAATATGAGACCTCACGAATCCTTAAAGACCAAGTTCAAGGAGTACGGTATCTTAACTCTGCCCTCCCAATACATTCTTGACAATTTAATGTATGTCCGTAAGAACCTAGAAAAGCTACATTTCGTAAAATACCGGCACAATCTAAACACTAGAAACTGTGACAAACTGGTTGTCCCACGTTTTAGACTTAGTAAAACCAGTAACAGTTTTTTCGGAAATAGTGTTAGATTTTACAACAAAGTCCCAAAGGATATTACCGATTTGCCGGATTGTGAATTTAAGCGCCATGTCAAGCGGGTTTTGGTGTCAAAAGGCTATTATAGAGTGGATCAATATGTGAACGATGGTGATGTCTGGGATTGACTCAAAAAATACTCTGGGAGGGTTTACAATCAAAGACAGAACACATTTCTATAGTTTTTAAAATTTTTGTCT